>CM077016.1:15969964-16110597 GCA_039090855.1 Macrothele yani
TAATAATACTGAGCATTTGCTCAGGCACTAAATATTATTTCATAATCCCTAGACCTAGGCCTGTTTTACAGTATTTATTCCACGGATGTCATATTCATAATGTTTATGTATCAAGTCAAGGTAATAATATTGCGCTTTTGCTCAGGCACTAAATATTATTTCATAGGCCCTAGGCCTAGGCCTTTTTCACTGTTTTTATTTTTAGTACGTCATATTCGTAAATTTTTTTATCAAATTAAGGTAATAATATTGCGCTTTTTGCTCATGCACTAAATAATATTTCATAGGCCCTTGGCCTAGGCCTTTTTCACTGTTTATATTCTAACTATATTTTATTCATAACTCTTACATATCAAGTCAAGTTATTAATGTTGCACCTTTTATTTCGGCTCTAAACATTAATTAATAAGCCCTAGGCCTTTTTAACAGTTTTTAAGGCATTACACTACATATTCATATTATTTGCATAACATGTCAAGTTATTAATATTGATATTTTACTTAGCCATAAAATATTAATTACTAGGCCCTAGGACATCGGTATAATAAACATTAATTCTAGAGCTAAGGACTATGATTTAATATTTAGTGTCTAAGTAAAAAGCGCAGTATTACTAAATATTTATGTCATGAAAACTTTATGAATATAAAGTTTACATGACATAAATTATTAAACCGCCTAATCCAAAGGCCAGTTAATCAATATTTAGTGCCTAAGTAAAAGTGCAGCGTTATTAAAAAATCCCACTTTACACTCCTTTTATGAGTATAGCGTGAGTCATGCTATAGTGATTGACGTCGTACCGTACAAAAGAGTTTAAAAGTTCTTCAAAGTTAAGTTCCTTGTTTTGCTTTAAATAACATTTTAAATCGTTATATTTTAATCGAGAAACTCAGACAGAAAAAAAAAAAAACACTCATGCAAGCAATGTCCGCTGACCTATTCTTCTACCTATCACAAAAACTCCATGGAAACCAATAATTTTCACAGTGTTCCATTCATTCGGAGGACGAAATGGATGTGGACGAAATTAACGGTGGACGAAATGAACAGTGGACGAAGTGAACAGTGGACAAAGTGAACGTTGGACGAAATGAACTGGACGAAGTGAGCGTGGACGAAATGAACACGGACAAAGTGATCCGTCACCCCTGCAACCAACCTGTCTGCGGCCGAGACACACTGGACCTACACCTGGAGTTATGGTCTGGGGAGCAATTTCCTATGACAGCAGGAGCACTCTCGTGGTTATCCCACGCACCCTGACGGCACAGTTGTACGTCGGTCTGGTGATTCCAACCTGTTGTGCTGCCATTCATGAACAGCATTCCAGGGGGTGTTTTCCAACAGGATAAAGCTCGTCCGCATACCGCTGTTGTAACCCAACATGCTGTACAGAGTGTCGACATGTTGCCGTGGCCTGCTAGATCTCCAGATCTTTCACCAATCGAGCACGTATGGGACATCATTGGACGACAACTCCAGCGTCACCCCCAACCAGCATTAATCGTCCCTGTATTGACCGACCAAGTGCAACAGGCATGGAACTCCATCCCACAAACTGACATTCAGCACCTGTACGACACAATGCAGGAACGTTTCCGTGCTTGCATTCAACATTCTGACGGTTACACCGGTTATTAATGTACCAGCATTTCACATTTAAAATGGCTCTTCTCGCGCTTACAATAAGCTGTGATCTTGAAACCTTAATCGATTAAATATGTTACCTATACAAATGTATTGCCGCCATTTCATTCCTCTACAACTATTTTTTCGTGGTGTTGGGATTTTTTTTTCCGTCAGTGTATTTTCTTGCGAGTACGATGGTGTGCAGCAGTTGGTGCGTGATGCTTAAGCGACTCTATTGGCGGCGAAATGAAGCTTCAATGCTTCGGAAGAGACCAGAAGTTCCTAGTTAATGTGCGGAAGAATACAATAGGAGTAAGGGATTCTTTTGAAAAGGGTGATGCGTGCTGTAATCCTGCGCAAGTACAAGTAAGTTTCCAAACGACTTTCTTAATTTTTGAGAAAGAAATGTGCGGAATGTCGTTATTTTAGTTTTCTGATAATACTCCCCAATAGAAAAAAAATGAAAGAATATAAATGTTTTCATGTACGACAGAAGTGTTGAGCAAGAACTTTTGGTTTAGTTGAACCTCAAGTTTTTGGTTATGATTTCGAAGATGTAAAGGGATAGTTGATTTTTTCAAGCACTTCATTTGTAGTTGTGCTGTTATTCCGTACATCGTAGCTTACATTTTTTCCTCCTGAAACGGATATTTTTGAAAACAAAGGAGTTTTTTCATTTCAGAAATCATACTATGGCAGGGGGAGCCAAGAGCTTCTTGTCGTATTGTGCCGGATAATTAAATTTTAAGCCGTGATGAAATCAGAAATGCAGTATGGAGATTTACGACTTTGAAAAGAGCCTTTCGCTCTGTTGAAAAAGCTACTAACACGACTTACAATGCTGCATAAAGCCGACCTCTTTCTTTCAGCGTATTCCTACAAGACACTTCTATGACTTCGTATTGCTCAACTGCTTCCTGTTGTATTCTTCCGCCCGTTACTTGCCTTTCTCAAAGAAGCTTCCATTCACCGGATTACACCTTAATGCCATCTCGGCTTCGTCGTCTTAGGCTTACCGCACGTACTCTTCCAAACCATCGTACTCCCAGGTAAATACTTCGGCAAAATTATTTCCTGTTGTGCTTACCGAATTTGAGTTTCTTTAGAAAAATTGTTCAATTATGTAGATGTAAATTGCTAATAACTCGATAGATGGTAAAGATGTCAAATGCTTGCTGAGTTGTTCGGCAATAATGTTGAAATCGTTGTCTACGATAAATATTGCAATATTTCCGGCTTACCGTTTGATTAAATAAAGAGTTACAAATTGAATTTCGGTGTATGAGTAATTTTTGAGTTGGTTATTTAAAGAGCCTGTCTAACCGCATCCTACGGTCTAGCCTAAGTCGGACCCTAAAAAAACAGGTGAAGGCCGAGACATTAACCGGGCAATAGAACCTCATTTGGACGGAGAGGGGTTAAGAGCGTTGCACATTTCATTTCAGATTTCGTCAGAGCTTAGAATTTTACTATCCGGCATAATACGACAAGAAGCTTTTGGCCTCTCTGCCATACTACGATTTTTCAATTAAAGTCCTTTACTTTCAAAAAATTCCGTTTTAGGACAAAACAATGTGAGCTACGATATACGGAACAACATCAGAACTACAAATGAAGGGGTTGAAGAAATCACCTACCCCTGTACATCTTTTGAAATATAACCAAAGCTTGGGGTTCAACCGGAACCAAAACTTCTTACTCAACACTTACGTCGTACATGAAGATATCTACATTCCTTTATTTCCTTCCATTCGGAAACATTGTAAAACTAATAACAACGCCATTCAGCACATTTCTTTTTGAAATATTAACAAAACACTTTTGAAATAATTCCACTTGCGCAGGATTACAGAACGCATCACACACTCTTCCAAAGAATACAGCCCACTACAATTGTATTCTTCCGCGCATTCAATACGAACTGCTGCTCCTTTCCGACACACGGAAGCTTCGCGTCCTCGCCGTTAGCATCTCTTAAGCCTCCTGCACCTACTGCTGCACACCATCGTACACGCAGGTAAATACTTCGTTAAAATTATTTCCTGTTCTCTTAAAATACTCTATTGCTGCACGTTTCCCCCTTATTTCGCAAGCTAAAAAAGGGCCGTCGCACTTTGCCCACACAGTAAAATTTTTCCGACGAAATAATTTAGGACGCTAAACTACACATTTACCAAAACTTCTCCCAACACAGCGACAATAAATTAGCAAATGGGGGGATTCGAGGGGATGTGTTACTTAAGCAGGTAGTAGGGGGAGTAGTATGGGGATAAGTTGGGACTCCACCACACTCCCATTCACAATCCCCACTGCTTCTCTTAGTTTCTTGTGGTGTTAAGATTAACTACGTAATACAGTCTTAATTTATTCTTTGCTGGATTTAGAGAAATCAAAGAATAGCATCAGGAAGTCGAAGAAAAGGAGAAGAAAAAAGACTGTGCGGTTAGCTTAGGTTGGGTAATAAATCCGTCCAGTGGGGTGGGTGGGGAGAACGTGCGAGAGTAATAGTTTGATAGAAAAGGAAAAAGCAGGACGCGGATTGATACCGTTCTTGCTTTCTACGCATAGGTCGTGGTAAGGCTCCTAGCCTTCAACAACAGTACACTCTTAGGGTGACTTGGAGTATATGGACGGGGCGAACCCCTGCTTTTTAACTCCATTGAGTTCCTCACTGTGGTCATTAAACCTCCAATCGAAAAAAAAATAGTCATCTTTTGTCTCATCCAGAGTACAAAGATAATTCCAATCGTCAAGGTACAAGTGAAAATAGATACGAAGATAGTCAAAGAGTTCTGTTCAAGTCGGTTTTACAAAGAATTGTGAGTTTTAGTAGGTTGACATTTCTCACGGGTGCATGGCCGGCCTTGAATGCTTGAAATGATTTTTTTTATTGGAGGTTTTAACGATCCCCGTGAGCAACTCAATGGGCTATAAGCAGTTGCCCGTCCCTAATTTAGGGTCACTTGTTCCAGGGGAGGGAGAGAGCCAGTGCCGTAAGACACACACACACAACATCCATGCCTCACGGGATTCGAACCCGGACCCCTTTCGGACGAATGATCAGAGGCCATCGCTTAGATCGCTGCTCCACCGGGGCGGCGTAATGATGATTCGTACGAATTTGTAAACACAAGTGAAAGAGGTTTTCAAGCGGTAGGTTCTTCGGCACTCCGATTGGACAATTATAACTTCCAATTGTATACTTGGATTTTGTTATCTTTTGAAGCACACTTCACAGCAGTGCGGTCGTGTGCCCATTTAGGTTTGGGTGTGCGCTGTTACGGGGAAAAAAAGAAAAAAAAACTACGCAACAATTTTATTATGTAACCCAAACTGGAAAATTCACGCATTGATTTTTAACATACGAAAGCATTTTTTTTTTAAAATTTAGCAGTCGTTTAATAAAAAAAAAAGGAATTTTGGTTATTCTATTCTACAGTATATGGATAACAAAAATTCAAATTCTCTTTCTAAATGTCAGCTCATAAACAACACTCAGATTTGCACTGCGACGAAAAGGCAGCAAAAAACTGCAACTCGTGTGCAGAACGTTGGATTGTATTTCTTAACTCCACGCGATTCCAAACTCAAATGTATGACCAATAGTACTTTTTTAATGCACTCACACCCTGAGAAGTTTAGCCTCTGCGTTGAAACCACAAGGAAATAAAAACGTGAGCCTGCCAACGCCATCTGGGAAAGCTTTGTATCACAGTTGCTTTCCTTGCACCTGGGAGTGTCCGCTGGCTAAACAGTGCACACGTACCGCTGCAAATATTGCTATGTTTTGTTTACTCAACGAAGCAGCTGAACCTTCTCCACTTTACGAAAACATTGTACAAGGGAATTAGTTTCGGCACGCACGTTAAACCTTAGGACAAACTTTGGTGAGTTTTGGTTATCGAATAAAAACGTTACCTGCAGCGCCATCTAGAGAGCGCTTTGTATCATACTTAGTTGCTTGAACATCGTCGTATTTCCTGTCGTAAAATCGCACACCCGATGATCTTAAAGCAAAAATGTGATTTTATGCTTACTGAACGAACATTCTTCTCTTAATAAATTTCACAATGTTTATGAGGGAATTAATTTTATCCACCACTCGAAGCCTTACGACAAACTCTGGCGAGTTTTTATTGGAAAGTAATCTCGAAAATGTAATATGGATAGTATAGGTTAAATAAATTTCGACTCATGGTGTGCTAGGTGTGCGCTGCAAACCTAGCACACCTAGAATATTCGCCCCTGCATTTCAGTATACTACAATATGGTGGGGTTGTCGAGACAGTAGAATCTAAAGAATCGCTAGGGGGATGTTGACAAGGAACTCCCTCGGCATCGGCTGGATCAGTGGACGAAATCAACGAAGGAACAGGCTCAGACGTCCTGAGGGCTGTCCCGCTAAGCTCTTGAGCTGATGCAATGATCCCTCCCTCTCCCCAAAACAATCCAGCAGAGTTAGTTAAACTGATTTTTGGCGGCGCTGTTTTTTAGAGTAAAAACAGAAAATTTTAGCAAAAGTGGTGAAAGCCTTTTCAAGCACTTGGAACAATCGTACACGTTGTAGCCCATTGGAAAACGTGTGCTAGACATTTGGCTTTCACGTCCCCTGCAGGGGCGTGTAAGTGGATTTTTTTTTTTTTTCCAGGGGAAAGGCGACAAGAATCGAAGTTTTTGAATTCTACCAGGACAGGGACGTCGTTAGACTTCCGGAAATGAGGATAGCCGACGAATGAGCAAGCATTATTTTTGGTGGGGCAAGTGTGAAGTAGCAACTTTTTTTTTTTTACGAAACAGTGAAAGAACACATTTTTAATGCATTTTTTTTAATTGAAAGTTTAAAAAAATATTTATTTGACCTAGTGGTTACAAATACAGTGGCGGGTTAAACACACATAGTTGTACAGTATCGTCAGGCAGACATATGAACAGTATATTCATTTTTACATCAACAATGCTGTATGTACATCGCATGAACATGGTATACAGTATGCCAAATGATCAAGTAACACAGAGTGAGCCAGTGCTGGTCAGAAGTAACATATTGCAGTAGCCAAAGCGCCGCTGAAAAAGACAAACACAACATCCCTGTCTCACGGGATTCTGAACCCGGATCCTTCTCGAACGAATGGTCATAAGCCAGCGCTCAGACACCTGCGCCACCGGGACGGCTTTAAAGCTTTTCACTACCAGGCTTCAAAAGAAATTCGTGCAATTCCCACCTTCTCCACCTGGACACACATACATACACGGATTTGACTACTTTACGCCACAGGGCAGAAGTGTTGGTAGATAAGTCACCTTCCACTTTTTGCTTGCTCTGAATGCATTGTCTTAAATTGCTTTTCAAAATTTTGCATTTCTTGCTTACGAAAATTGTACTTGTACTTGAACAATTTATTTAAAAGAAAATGTGGTTTTTTGTTTATACAAATTAAATTCTAACGTCCTGCCACGCAGACACAACACCTGGCCCTCTAGTTAACTTCCTTTCTTCCAGAGTCAGCGATTTTGCGCTTGCACTATTCTCCTGAAAAGCAGTCGGCAACCACTTTGTGCACTTTCACTTCGTCCCGGGACAGTACTAAGAGCATACTAGTGTAGCTTTAGGCACGACGTTCCGTATTGGAATCCCTATTTTGTAAAGAAAACAAAGAGAGCAATTAGCAATGACCCCTCAGTGAATTCTTATCCACCTTCCTCATTAGCCCCCTGACCATACAAACATGGAAAAGAAGCTTTAACTGCGGAACTGAAAGAGTGGGAGAACAATTAAATTTTCATGGCCGTCCGGATGCCATTTCAAAAAACATTTCTTTGAGACGTAAACAACGCAGTTCCCTAGGGGGAAATACATAAGGCTACATATGAAATAAAAATACAACACTTATTACTTGACAAAGTCTAGATTATACACAGTGTGGCAAAAAAAGATTTGTTCAGACTGGGTCTAGTAAAATGAAATAGAAACAAGAAATTATAATTTGTTTTGGTTTGTTATTCAAAATAAGTCCCTCCGGTTTCAATACACTTTTGTTGCAGCGATTTAATAATGATTCGAATGCCTGTCTTCCAGTTCACTTTGCGGAATTGCTCTCCAAAGCACGCGTCGAAGCTGTTTGTATGGTCGAAATATCATCAAAATAACACCCTTTTAACGTCATTTTAAGTTTTGGGAACAAAGAAAAGTTGCAGGTTGCTAAAGTAGGCAAATACGGTGGATGATTCAACACACAGACGTTATTTTTCGCCAAAAAGCTACGAACAAGAAGTGAGGTGTGACTGGGTGCATTATCGTTCAGCAAACACCAACTGTTTTCATCCCGATATTCTGGACGAATACGGCAAATTCCGCCCATCAAACGCCTCAAAACATTTAAATAAACCTCACTAGTAATTGTTTGTCCACTTGGAACAAATTCTTTGTGGATAATACCCTTACTATCGAAGAATGTAATGAGCATTGGTTTGATTTTCGATGGAACTTTTCTTGCTTTTTTTTTTGGCTTGTGGTGAGATTTTTACTTCAATTCCGCACTTTGTCGCTTTGTTTTAGGATCATATTGAAAGCACCATGTTTCATCACCTGTAAGAATCGATTTTAAGAAGTTAGGATCATTTTCAGCGGCTGAAATGATGTCTCTGCAATGTGCACTTAACCATGATTTATTGTTCATTGGTTAACATGTGTGGAACAAATTTAGCACAGACTTTTGTTTTGCCCAAATCTTCATGCAGGATGGTTCGAATCGTTTCTTTGTTGATGTTTAAAGACTCTTCCATCATTCTTAGTGACGCAAATCTATTGTTTGCCACGAAATCACGCACTTTTCCAAATATCTCAGGTGTCCTAGATGAACTTGGTCTTCCGGTATGCTTATTATCTTCTAGCGTATCTCTTCCGTCCAAAAAACGTTTGTGCCACAGGAAAACATTTGATCTACTTAAACAAAACTCACCGTAAACATGTTTCATCATTTGGTACGTTTCCGAGTCACTTTTACCAAGTTTTGCGTTTAAATTTAATAACAGCCTTTTGTTCCATCTTAATAATTCAACATGAAAAAAATTTTACTTCTCTAATGAACGGCCGTTTCGTTTGAGTTACTTTAACAACTGCACAGTTCTTTTGGCAGAAAGCAAGCAGATGGTCACGGTTTATAACGCATTCGCGATTACACTGGTGGCGCCACCGTAGGCTGAAATCTAGCGCCAGTCTTAAAAATTCTTTGACACACTCTGTATTTTAAATTAAATATACCAAACAATGTCACATCTTAAACTGGATGAGCGGCAAGACAATTTTCATGTTGGGCTCAAGCCTACCCTCACATCTTCTTGGCAACGTTCCTGTACCAGGACAAAATAAAAGTTAAAGAAAAATAGAAGAAAAATCAACTCACTATTTTCTAATGTAAGTTGATGCACTTTTATTAAATCAAAGCATTTTTTCTTTGTTGAAAGTTTAACAACCATCGTGAGCAACTCGTTGGGCTATAAGAAGTCTCCCGTCCCAAATTTAGGGGCACTGGTTCCAGGAAAGGGCAAGAGCCAGTGCCGTAAGACAAAGCACTACATCCATGCTTCACCGGGATTCGAACCCGGAAACTTTTCTGACGAATAATCAGAAGCCAGCTCTTAGGACCTTGCGCCACCGGGACGGCCATTTTTTTTCTAACGTATATCGCAATTAAAAAAAAATGAAACACTTTCAGGAGGCCAAAGCCCCTTGGGCCCCCTCTAAATACGTCCTGGGTCAGAGGAAATGCAGAGGTTTTATCACAGTACCATCATCAGCTCAGGACCGGCTTCGGGGCGGCGCGAGCGGTGCTGCCGGACAGAGCGCCAAGCTCAAATGGGCGCCGTGGTTTTTTTTTTTTTTTTTTTTGTAAAATGGCAAACTACTTAAAAAAAGAGTACGGGTGCTATAATTCGAGACGATGTGTAATGATGGTTGGAGGTAATGAAAGGTCTCGCTGTTTCTGGAACAAAGAAAAGCATTACAGTACAGTATTTTCGCAATTAAGGACAGAAAAAAAGCGTTATTTTGTTGTTGGCCTTCGGATCAACGCGTATCTTCTCCCGCTTTTGCTACTGTTCCATAAATTGGGATGTGTGCGGTACTTCTCGAAAATTCTACGGGATTCTAGGGTCTCTAACAACGGACATAAAAGACAGTCGTTCTTTAATGAGAGTAAAGAGCCGCGTGTGGTCTAGTGGTCGGAGCAACCGCCCGCGACAAAATAGCCGTCCAATCAAACCTATTAAACTGAACTGCCCTGAACCATTGAACATTCGCCGTGAGTCGGATTGCCACACCATGTCGCATGTCCCGCGGTATTCGACTCTCGCTGCAAATAAGGCCATCCATTCCTTCCCCTTAACTTTTACCCCTTCCCTGGAAGTGCTCGTTGCGACGTCATAGCCTGGCACTCCAAACTATGCCAACTCGTACTTTAAATCTGGCATCTTAGTTCTCTGAGCCGTCTACCACCTGTCGTATCTGAGACTCTATGATCAATCTAATGTGACTTTTTTTCTGATACGCAGCACAAAATTACTGTGGTAGATAGATAGTTGCGTTTAAAGCTTCCCTGTAGGTGTAAACCGTACGCGAAATTTATGGGTGCCTGCACTTTGCCACCAACGTGCAGGCACCCAGACAAGTCGTGGGCCATCTTGGCAATTCGCTTATTTTATAAATTGACAATTTGAGAAATTTTGTGTCAGGCTGCTGATACTGTTTTCCAAATAATACCGGGTGATCCATTTGGGTAGGAATCACTTGAAAATGCTGTGGTATGGCTTGTAACGGATATAATAAGTCAATACATGCGAGAAATTATCATTTTGGATGGGAGTTTGTGTAGGAATCTACATGACCACCTTTACCTACTCGGCAGAGTTCATAACGGATGCTCAATCATTGCAACGTGTTTTTTAACATCTGCAGAGGGATTTATGAAAACCCTGCAGTACGGAGGTCAAATGCTGCCCGAAGGGCTTGGAGAGATGGGAGTTTCATGCGCTGTAGTCAATACGCACGCGTCTTCGCAGCACCGTGTCAAAAGTGAAAATGGAAGCGACAGTTCAACTACTCACAAAGCGTGTCCTATGCTATGCAAAGTTTGAGAGCATTACGGCTGTTAAACGAGAGTTTCATCGTTTTTATGGGGTCAGAAAGGCGCCTAAGTACGAGAGCATTCATTATGCGTTGGTATCACACATTTTAAGAAACGGGGTCTACCACGAAGCCAAACTTCGGTGGCCGTAAGCTTGTGCCTGAGAAAGAAGCCCTTGTTTCCGCCGCCTCGGAGCATAACCCGCGGAAAAGTCCACTACGCGTATCCTTGGTAAGTACCGTATCGCTTACAGAGTGTTAAACCACTACGGGAGCGTGCCCACGTAAGCCGTTTCGAGTTTGCCTGTCTCATATGCGACCGCATGGGAAGCCGATACCACATTTTTGGATCGATGGCTATTCACAGACATGGCTACATTTCATGTGAGCGGAAGAGTGAATACACACAACGCTACTGTTTAGGGTACTCATAATCCCCATGCTATCAACAAAGTGGAAAGAGCAATCCCGAAGGTAAATGTGTGATGCGGTGTGAGTGGTCGCCAACTGCACGGTCAGTTTTCTTCTCTGAGAGCACTGTAAGATCAGGACCATATCTGGACATGCTACGAATCTTCTTGCTAACACAACTAGATAACAGTGTTATTTTACAGCAAGACGGAGTCCCACCTAATTGGTCACTGGAAGTCAGGAACTTCCTCAACAACAAATTTGTCGACAAATGGTGTGGCCGCGATGGGCCTTTTCCTTGGCTTGCAAACTCCCCGGATTTCACTACCCCCGATTTTCTCGTGTGGGAGTTTGTGAAGAACATCATCTACGCAAAACGACCTGAAAAGCTTGGGTGACTTAAAAGTGAAAATTTCTGGACCATTCACACAAATCACTTCGTAGATGTTAGAAAACACGTGGCGAGATTTGAGGACCTGGTATGAACTTTGCCGAGTCCGCAAAGTGGGTCATGTAGATGCCAAGACAAACTCTCATCGATAAATGCAATTTCAGCCAGATATTGAATATTATATCTGTTACAAGCCATTCCCTAGCATTTTTAAATTATCGCGACGCAAACGGATCACCTTGTATTATTGTTCTTTATATTTGCCTAATGCAGAAATCTTACGCATTTTTATGGCTAATATCTGGAATTACAACTTGAAAGAATGAGCCCAAAAAAGTTATTAAGCGCACAAAATCGGAAGAGCGAGGCAGAAAACAAAGAACACCAGAACAGAAAGCTGCAAAAAGCCTTGGTTAATTTTTACAACTAGCTGGATAATTTAAAAAGCAGATGTGATAACGAACACGGGTCGTCGTCTAAGAGTCAGGATTCTGCAAATTTTGAATTAGAATCATCCTTGATTTAAGTTGACAAAGAAATTAGAAGACGACTCGGCTGATGCGCTAAATAATCAGAATGCCAGAACCGGTTACCCAAAAGATAGCTGCAAAGTTTAAACAGAGATGACACCACAACGGCTGCAGAGAATGTAAAGAAATTTTAACGTTATACTTAGAGATAGTTGGAATTTGTGATACACCAGTGTTTTTGTTTGTTTGCAGGAGTCGAGAAAATGACAATATATACTACAGAGCAACGTATCTTCATCGAGGAAGAGTATTATCGATCGTCGGAGAGTCCGGAAAAGGAGATAACGGCATTCCAAAAGAAGTTCAGCGTCAAATCGGGACCATACAGATACACTATAAGGAACATCGTCACCAAATTTCACACAACGGGGTCGGTGTTGAGCGATCGGACCCAAAGTGGCAGGCCCTCCACATCGAAGACGGAAGCCAACGTTAGAAGGATGCGAGAAACATTTGACATAAGCCCGAAAACGTCTATCCGACGGGCTGCTCAACAGTTGCGGAAGCAGTGTTCGTCGTATTCTCATAACAGATCTGCATCTCTTTCCGTAAACGATATTGCCACAACAGCCTCTAACAGAATACAATACAAGTTTCAGGCTGGCATTTGTCGAGACGATGCTCAACATAATTGAGATACAAAACATCGACACAGCGCTCATCGTATTTCGGATGAGGCTCATTTCCACCTCGATGGCTTTGTCAACAAATAGAATTGGCGGTTGCGGCGGTCCACTTACCCGCATCTTGCTATTGCTGAAACCCTTCACCAACATCGTGTGATTGTGTGGTGTGCCTTGTCACGATGTGGAATCTTCGGGCCCGTCTTCATCAATGAAACTGTAACATCCGTGAGATATCGGACAGTGGTGGAAACGGCTTTAATTCCACGTATGCAGGATTTCACTGGTGACCTGCAAGGTTACTTTTTTACGCTTTCCAGCCGTAGGTTGAAGAAGCGTATATGCTCTAGCTTTGTCCGTCTCTCTGTCTGTCTGTCTGTCCGTCCGACCGTCCGCACGATAACTCCCGTAAAAATGGTTCGATTAAGATGAAATTTTAGTATGTGGTAGGGGACCACCTGGGGACGAACCCTATTGAAAATGGGCGGAATGGACATAGGAGCGAGATCAATTCTATTGCTCTTTTGCATCATAACTTGCGTAAAAGTGCTTCAATTGCGACAAAATTTTATCATGTTGTTCTGGAGGTATACTGAACCAATTCTCTTAAATATGATCGAAATGGGGTCAAAGGCCAGGGCACAGGAGCAAGATTTATTCCACAGCTATTATCGTCAAAACTCGACTAAAAATGCTTCTATTGCGACATAACTTTAGTATGTTGTTCCGGAAGTATACAGAATAGATTCCATTTAATACCATCGAAATGGGGTCAAATGTCAGTGCACAGGAGCGAGATTTATTCCACAGTCATTTCCTTATAACTTGATTAAAAATACTTCTATTGCGACAAAACTTTAGTATGTTGTTCTGAAGGTATACTGAACCAATTCTGTTTAATATCATCGAAATGTGGTCAAAGGTCAGGGAACAAGAGCGAGACTTATTCCGCAGCCATTATCCTCATAACTTGAATAATAGCTTGAGTAATAACTTGAATAATGATTTCTTGTAAGTTGGAAAGCGTATCATAAGCAATGCATTGCATGATTTTACTAACTTGTTAATTCAAGACGATGTTTGTCCGTATAGTACAGCAACGATATTTTGCACTGTTCCACGAGCATTTCAAAAATGTGTCATTGCCTTGAACTATCGCAAAGGAGTAGATTGGCCACCCTGTTTTCCGGACCTCAATCCGTTCGAATATTTCTTTATGGGTTATCTTAAAGACCATATGTACCGCTCAAACTCACGGATATTGATGAAGCTACAAACAGCTATTGTACAAAACAGCAACTCCCAGACAGGTAAGTTCCTTTTTTTTTGTTTATTTTGAAAAAAACACGTGACCAAAGCATTTTCGAGCATCAACGGAAGAGCACGCAAGCACGTTCAAGGTCACATACGCGTTCTCAGCTCTCTCCCTGGTTCCGATAGAAATATCATACCATTGTAGATATTTTTGATTCCAGCAAGCCTCTTGTTGGTATTTCAATTTGAAATCGTCAGCTGCAATGCAAAACAAACTAATAAATTTTGTAGCACCTATCACGATTTCCCGATGAGGAACGGCCAAAAACATTGCAGTAGCAGGGACTGGCTAACGTCAGGCTAGAGGTTCTGAAACGACGGGAACCAATTGAACGCACAGTGCCAATTATGAATAGGAGGAGTTGGAAATTAACAGATGCCTATTGGATAGCAAGAATGTTTGATTCATTTTATAATGCACTGCATTAATTACGTAGAAAGGATGTTCTCGTACGACCCGAGAACTTTCTAGATCAAATTGTGATTACCAACTACTCATGTCCGAGAAAAAAGAAACAAGACCACTAAGCAGGAACATACGAGGCTATATCGCGGCTAGCCATATATACAGAGCAGAAAAATAAAAAAAATAAAGGAAACTACTAGGCTGATGGCTGTACCTGTACCGTCAATTTTGCAGACATCACAGGGAAATGTGTGATTCTCTCACAAGTTTGGAATTAATCAGATCCTTGACGGCGCTGCGATAGCTAGCCCGCCAGACACCGGAAACCATAGTCTTTCACTAGGACAGAATCTGTCCAGGGACCTGTGGGGTTCTGTCTCCCCCACGGGACCAGTACCTTGCACCCTTCGATCATAAACCATGTGTGCGACGTGCTATGGGCGGAGCAAACAAATTTTTTCGATAGTTTTCTCATCTCGTGGCCGAGAGCTCGTCCGCCAACGCGAGTTTTTGGTACTAGAGTCCTTTATTTGGTATCTAATAAAACAAAATGAGTACATGCACATTGATAGTATGAGGGTGTCATACAACCCTCTCACTAATATTTAGCACAGAATCACATTAAACACACCCAAAGTTATTTATTTACATGGTACACATGACTAGGACTAGTGCTGTGGTGATGAACTCGGGCCAGGGTCAGCAGAAACACTTTGGTCAAAGACCAACAAACTCAAAATCGAGAGCGACGTACCTCTAAAGGGTTCCACCATCTGTCAACCATAGTTGACCCGACTTTTTCGTTGCTCAAATTCCCTAATAAGACTTGGACACGTCTTACTGAAGCTAGAGTGAGTATCATCTAGTTTCAGGCGGAACGTAGCATTTGCAGCTGAGAAGTTGCTGCTCTCCGGGGTGGCTGCACACTGGTGGTGCTGGTGCCAACTACACCGCAATTGCCACATTTGTCTTCGGAGTCAGGACAGTTGCTCCGGAAATGATCGAAGCCATTACACCGGAAGCACCTGACTTCGCGTAAATACTCCTTTAGGCGGAGCACAGCCCAACCCAAGTTCAGCGACTTCCGCCTCATCAAGAGTTTGAAGGCCTAGGGCTCCACGTCTGCCACCCAGTGGACCCTACCTCCCTTACCCTTGATGGGGAAACGTGCTGTAAACCCGTTATCGAGGTCGGGGTTCTGCCCGCGAACCCCTTCCTCGAACTCCTTGCTTGAGAGATCCCCGTCGACACCATAGACAATCAACCGGGGAAGTCTCTTTTGTGGGGCTGTTGGGAGCGCGCAATCTTTGGTCAACGGATATGCTACTCAACTCCTGGGCGAGGCGGTCGAGCTCATCAGGACGGGAACACTCCACCACAACCCTACCCTTCCCTATGTTCCAAATGCTCTTGACCCCTAACTGCAGTTTAGCTGTGTTGACTGCAGTTCGCAAGGTCCTCTTTACGTCCTCTGATGACGTATTCTCGACAGTGGGATAGACCAGGAGAACGTGTCTCCTGTACCCCGACTTTTTCTTTCTCCCACTTGGGGCGGGCGAAGGCCCTTTCGCCGTACTAGCCCATTTCCTGGCCGCTTCGGTGTAGGAAGCCACTTTGGCGTCGGCCTTGCAACGCGACTCCAGGAGAACAGACAGCCTACCTTCTAGGGCTGCCGTTTCATGTGCTTGTACGACGCAAGCTCTGCGTATCTCCTTTAGGCCTGCTTCCATTTGTTCTCGTCCTGGAGAAGTGACCCGAGAGTCCCTAATAACGGACTCTACTTCCCCTAGGAGAGAGAAGATGCGGCTTATGATGGCCGGTGGTGTTAGCACCAGGGGTGTCCTGGGATGCTGGTTGGCCTCCAGAGTTGCCTCTGGAGGACCATCAGACGACCCCACAGAAACCCGAGAGGACTCCGGTTGGGGCGATGATGTCCCCTTGCTTGCCATGGGCGGAAGTGGCAATGACGTGCTTTCACCACGATTTGACTGAGTTGGCTCAGTAGAAGGGGAAGCCCGCTTCGTGGGTATAGTGGCCGTTTTACCCTTCGCCCCAGAAAGAGTCTTCGAGGAAGGCCTCAACCTGGGGCTGGGATTTACCTTCCAGTTGGTCTCGGAAGTGGGGCAAGACCCCTTAGAACTACCGACAGGGCTTGGTAGTTTCTCGGCCACTAACGTCAGAGCCCGGGTTGACCCGGACGGTTTAGGGGCTGCCCGCTTTGGAATTGCTTTACCCTTGTGGGTAGCTGACATCTCTGTGAGAGATATGGGAACTCACGAGATTTTTCTAAGTGCTGAGTGGGCACCCTGGGGTTCTCCCACTCTCGCCGAAACTTTGAAAACAGGGCGCTCGGGCTTTGGCCTCACCAAGGATCAAAGAGTCCTTTGGTCAGGGGGACCAGTACTGCGACGACGTACCCAAAGTCTGATATTAAAGTCACTGTGTGGGCTGTACGGAACTTCGTCCTTAGAAGGGCGTTTTTCTAAGTCCGTAACTGCTCTGATTTTGAGGGAACGTAAGGGAGAAAAAATCTCAAAAGAAAATCGCGAGAGTGGGATGAATCCCTCTCTCGCGCTTTAGATCGTCAGTTCTGCTAAAGCAGCGCAGTATAGCACAGCCAAATCACACAAAACTCGCTCCCAGGTTCGGTATCAGACCGACTGGTCAAGAAAACTACTAAACAGGAAAATTTCGTGTCGCATAACACTTAAAGATTTAGAACTTAAATATTCGAGCAAATACGTCAACACACTAGTTACTCCTTGCAATGGCGGCTTTCTTTGTAAGCCGTAAGTACAAAGGTTGTCCCAAAACAACTGGGAATATTGTTGTTTTTTAAATTGCGTACCTTAAATATCAAGGAAGTGGTCATCTTTTCCGAAATACTGTCCGTTGCATCGAATACAGGTGCCCAACGTTCCCCCCACTTTTTGAATGTCTTCTAGAATTGTTCTTCTGAAATACTATTGAAGCACCCTCCTGCATAGCTTTAAGAAATTTTTGATCAGCCACAAAGTGTCGTCCCCGTAAAGGCTCTTTTAATGTGGAGAACAACCAGAAGTCACATGGTGACAAGTCTGGACTGTATGCAGGTTGGGGCATCAACTTAATATTCATTTTCTCCAATTAAGAAACGTCAGAACTGACGATGTACGGCCTTGCATTCGGCCGTACATGATAATATGGAGAACAACCAGAAGTGACAAGTCTGGACTGTATGCAGGTTGGGCCATCAACTTAATATTCATTTTCTCCAAATACGAAACGTGAGAACTGACGATGTACGGCCTTGCATTCCGCAACACATGAGAAGAAATGGGGAACCCAAGTTCAACAAAATCGTTTCATGCCCAAATGCTCGGTTAAAATTCTGTGAATTGATGATTTTCAAATGTGAACCATATCTTCGATATCTCTAATTGATAGGTGTCTGTCTTCCCGTTTAATAACACTTATTGTATTGATATTTACATTTGCAATACTCGCTGAAGATCATCCTCCACGCGCGATTAAAGCAGTCGACTCATGACAATCCATATAATCTTTGTGCCATCTTTAAATTCTTGATTTTCCTGGACATTCATTTTTATAACGGAAATTCTCTCGGACAGACTTCTTAATTCGACAGCAAAATTTAATGGCGCATCTTTGTTCCTCTTCCACATCCATTTTTTTCGAAAGTCACAGCGCGAAGTCACTTGTCATTTCACGAAACAACGCTTATTAAACCGCGCACTATCGACGACGCATACGTGATAAACAGGTGTGGCATGTTTCTATGTTTACGACAAGGACTACCGTTTATTCGAGACTCGTGCCACGGTCGAATGCAGTATTGCGCATTTTTGATAAAAACATTCTCAATTGTTTAGAGACAAGCTATGTAGCATGCCCTATGCCAGTCGAATGCAGTATTGCGCATTTTTGATAAAAACATTCTCAATTGTTTAGAGAAAAGCTATGTAGCATGCCCTATGCCGATCTATTCAACAGTCTTTGATAATGACTGCCACAGGAACAAACATTCCTATTGTTATTTTTATGGACATTCATTTCGTGTTAAAAACAATTAAAATGACCCCATACTCGTTTTAAAACATAACGGAGAAATTAAGATAAGGAGTTCACTTCCGTGATTGTTAAGCTTTAGTTTTCTAGGAAAATTTATGAGTACAGGTTTTTCGTCCCTTTTGAGAAAGATCGATAATTTTGGCAAATTTCTGATTTATGTACAGAACATTAGCCAGTGAAAGCTGTGGAAATGATACCGAAGTAAAACCTTCGAAAATGCACATTAGTCTGTAGCGCTGCATACAAGGAATGTAATTTAAGGGATCAATTACAATATGTTATCTGAAAAAACTTTAATATGATAATTTTTCGGCAAGGGATCAATTTCAATGTGTTTTTTGGCCCGGTGATTATCTGACAAAACTTTCATATGATAAATAATTTTTCGGTAAGGAATCAATTTCAATGTGTGTTTTTTTTTTTGGCCCGATGATTATCTCACAAAACTTTCATATGATAAAATTTCGGTAAGGGATCAATTTCAATGTGTTTTTTAGCCCAATGATTATTTGACAAAACTTTCATATGATAATTTTTCGGTAAGGGATCAATTTCAATATGTTTTTTGGCCCGATGATTATCTGACAAAATTTAATATAATAAGTTTTCGGTAAGGGATCAATTTCAATGTGTTGTAAGGCCCGATAATTATCTAACAAAACTTTAGCATGATAATTTTTCGGTAAGGCATCAAATTCAATGGGTTTTTTTGACCCTATGATTATCTGACAAAACTTTGATATGATAATTTTTCTGTAAACGGTAAGGCGGTAGGATATTTACTGTCCTCCACGCAATTTCATACTTATTTCATTCTTTGCAATTTCATTCTTTGCCTTTAGAGAATGTTATAAATAAATCCCTCCAAATTTGAAGGGACCCATTTTTGTTTTCTGCAACACGAGCCCGAAATGCAGCGGAACCTCGGTCGGTGGCGTGCCCGGGGAGGGGTGGGGGGTGGGGGTGGGGGTGGGTTATTGATTGACTGGAGGTTTAGCCACCACCGTGAGCAACTCAGTGGGTTATAAGCAGTCATCCGTCCCTAATTTAGCGCCACTGGTTCCAGGGAAGAGAGAGAGCCAGGTAGGGCCGTAAGACAAACAATATTTACTCCTAAGCGGGATTCCAACTCGGACGGATCTCGGACGAATGATCAGAAGCCATTGCTTAGACCACTGCGCGAGGGGGGGGTGGTGGTCCGTAAGTTTGAAACCTTTCGATATTTCAAAAACGCGATTTTCAAAGGCAAAGTTTTATTAGTACTTGAAGTTGTCTTTATGCCTCATGGCAACAATTGAACTTGTCTTTTTTATGAAGATGAGGAAGCGGAAAGGAGCCAAGGACCAGAATGTACCATTGCAAGGAAAAGCCAAAACACAAGTATACTGAAAGTTTTTGTGGCAACGAGGCTATGCCAAATTTGAGTTCCGTGAATTATTGCAAATTACTCTAAAGCACGCTGAAAAGCAACGTGTTTTGATTGAAATACCAAGAATCACATCAAAACAAAACCAACACTGTAACATAAACCCAGAAAACCCAGACTATTACAGGATTTATTTCAATTTATGTACAATTTTTAGAGATGTCTATTAGTGCTTTGGAAAACAGATTTCTCGCACACAAATCTGTGTTATCAGGATACCAGTCACTTTTCCCAACTTGTTTTCTGCACAGATAAATAGCAAATACAAGCGATAAGAATACAGGTAATAAGAATATTCATAATAATTTCCAGGAATATTTATTTGAATATTTTTGTGCGGTTGTCGCATACATTTTAAAAATGCACTCATAACACATTTAATTGTATAAAAAAAAAAATTCGTACCCTCCTCCTCCGAAAACATTTCTTGGCACGCCACTGTCCTCAGTTATACGTTTTTCATTTTTATACGTAATTCTGGGTTAGTCCCGATATTTTACTGTAGCTTCTCTTGCTTTTTCAGTTCGATTATACCAAATTCGTTTATACTTCTTTTGCGATTACACTGGTCAACTGCCAAAAAAGTACGGAAATCGAAGCAGCCGATTTTCTTTTTCTTTTGATGGACGTTGAACTTGAATATGGTAATAAAAAGTTTCAGTTGGCTCTGCTTTTCAAGATCCAATAGCAACTCTTTTAATAGGTATGGTAGGAAATTCAATGCGATTAGCGTCCCTATTTTTCAGCAGTCAAGGGATAGCATTTAGTTTACACTGCGCTTTGTGAAGAACCATAAATATTAGCCGCAATAATGAAATGCAGGGGAGGGCAAAGACTAATTCTAATTTCCCCTCCGAATGCAATTCTTTTTATATCGCGAATTTAACATCAGAAAATTTTGCTAAAAACTATACCAGCGCAATTTTCTCAAAAACTAAAACATATATTCCGAATTAAAGTGCATAGTCTTGTACAATTTTACAAACTACAAAAACTAGCTAAGTATTGTTTTCCAGGTCCCATTTTCTACAAAGATAATTGCGATGGTATCTTTTGGAAGCTGTTTTTAAACCAAAATCGCGAGAATGTGACTAAAAACGGTGCCAGCGCAATTTTCTCAAAAACTAAAACAGCTATTCCGAATGAAAGGGGATAGTCTTGTACAGTTTTACAAACTACACGAACTGGACACTTTTATCACTATATATATACATAAATAGTGACACAACTATCTTAAAATCCATAGCTAACTCGGCAGTTTTCCGTCTCTTTCCAAATTCAGGACAGCAGTATTAACCCTTTAACGACCATCACCCCACATTCTTGTATCACTCTAAATACCATTACGCCTGAAACTGTCTTTTGGTTCACTTCTTTGTTTAATAACAACGATAGCGGCTGAGCGTGACTCCTGCTGATCCCTCATAGGTCGAGAAAATGTGAAGAACAGACAATGGTAGGAAATATGACTCACTACAAACAGGCTCCTCTGGCTGCTATGGCCGTTTGTATGCACGGGAGTTTTGGGCGTTATGGTCGTTAAAGGGTTAATAATAAAAACGTAATTTCGTCTCTACCAAACAACAATTTAAAATTTGTTGACCAGTGTTATCAAAAGTACACGGTTCTTTAATTCTTTTATATGTACCCCGCTATGTCCAGACAGCGTGGACACGTAATACGCTGTGTTACAACTTTGAGAGATTAAGGACAGCGACTCAGCCAAAATTGAACCTCCATCCCATTAGATAAGGGTATGTTGTTTACTTTCACTTTGGACGAAAAATCGGTTTCGCATTCCACTCTACGTAACCACGCGACGCTATGAAAGGATCTTGAGCTTCACTTACACTTTACGACCGGAAATGAAGTTTGTGAAATCTGCATTCGGTGATATCACACAGGGTGTACTTCGCCAAACACGCATCAAATAATCAGACAACAGATAAAACTCCTATTGTTACTTTTGCATTCCTTTGGATTAGAAAATTGTCCTTTGAAGCCGAGAAATGGAGACACATAGTTTCTCATGATGAGGTGGAATAATGGTCATGTATAATGTCGGAGAGTTGCAGGACCCTTCTTGTTAATCACATACATAGTCCCTTATGCGACGTTTCCTGTTCGACCAATGAGAAATGTTCTTAGAAAATGTGTCTCCTGTGGTTGTCGTTTCTTCTATCCTGACAAAAGCTGATGTTTGTTGACAATTTTTTATCTTCATTCAGTATTTTAACTTCGAATAGTTCGTTTTATTTTCAACTTGCTGTTAGAAATTCTGGTTCAACGGTTTCTTAACGTTGTTCAGATCAGAAAAATGTCTGATATCGCATGCCATACAGCATCGTTGAGGAAGCATGATTTGCTTGATGAATGCGGTATAAGTAATTGCAATCATGTCATTGTTACTCTTGTGTCTTTATACATATTTGGGCAAATGCAGAATAATACCAATGCAAATTTTAAAGGATATAACAAAACACATAATCGATATATGTTAATTGTTTTTATCTCTGTATTCAAGTTTACGTAAAATCTCGACACTGGGATTTGTCACAGTGCGGCACGAACATTTTATCTTTCTGGCATTCCTCGCATTGTACGGGCAATCCTTGTTAGAAGATATTTGACTTGTTCCTTTAGCCTTCTTACATTTCTGTAGTGAGGCATTTCGCGGAATAAGAGCTGATACTCATGCGTTGACAAGTTCTAAGATCATCTGATTCAATCTGTCACAGGAAAGTTGAATCTGATGTTAGAAAATGGTGACAATCGAAGGAACAGCCGTTATAATTGGCCAGACTATTAGAAAGTTGTTTCGGAGCAAGTGCATAACCCCTAAATTTATTTTTGGTCAGATAAAAATATTATTTTTTAAGCGGAAATAATATTGCACAAAGAAAAGTGTAGTTATATCATCTTCATTTTTTATAAGTAAGGTCCTTATCTTGCACGGGTGACAGCGTTTGCTCCTAAGGGCTGGTGTTAATCTGCCATTAGAAGACACAAAAGGGATGAAAATGTTCTGCAAATATTTTGAAGAGCCTTTCCTGCAAATATTTTGAACAGCAATTGTTCCTACCGAGAACATAAATAATAATGCCGCTGAAGGAAAACATGAATAAATCCTAAGACTTGTACACATAGTGAATGCAGTTCAAAACTTTTCGCATTGAATTCCGGCAAAAGGGATTTCAAGACATGGAATTATAAATGAATTATGTTAACTTTGAAAAAAATTAACTTGGAGAAACCTTACGTTTTTTGTTTGCCTGTTTGTTTATTCGTTGTTTATTTTTTTTTACAGCGAGAAGATGTATGGCTTTTTAATTTACAAAAGTTACAAACACATGTTACTCCTGGACAAAAAGCATTTTTGTTCAGGGGTGATATTTTTAGATGAAAAAAATAAAGCATAAATTCAGGAATTACACTTAAAAACATCTTAATGCGGATCCTTAAACATACATTTGAGATATATTTAAAGGAAACAAGGTGCGAAAATGAAAAGCATTCCGAACTATCTCATCTCTGAAACAATAAATCAAAGGAGAAAAGGTATTACTAAAATCATAGAAGTAATTCTTAAAATATCTTAAGAGTAATGAAATTGCAAATGTAATTATAAAAGGCATGTTAACAAAATTGCTTGTGGCATAGCAAGCGGGAACGAAAAAAGAATCAATGAAAATATTTTTGAAAATTCAAAACCAAATGAATTTTGAGCAAATTCGCACCATTACACAAAAAGTAAAAACTGGCTTACTAAAGGGCGAAAAAATAATGTAAACGTAGGACGAGGTGAATTCCTAATTTGGTTTTTATAGTGACCATCTCAGCACTTCCGCTACACTAATGCATGACTCACAATTCTGCTCATAATTTTCGCAAGACGAATATCCTACGTGTTCAGACATTCTGCTAGTACAGAGATATGAGCTGTGTACTTGTGGTAGTTTCTTTGCATATCATGTTACAACAGGCGGAAGTGTGGTATAAACGCATGTTATTGCCTGGATAACTGTAGGCCACAATAACATACTCGATCATTCTGGTGGTGGCCGGGGCAAAAAATTTATAACGCAGTAGAAGAGCAATTTTACTACTAATAATTATATCGCTAGTAGATCACCATGTCATATCTAATCTTATTATCACGTCCCAAATGGCATGCAATACAGCCTCGGAATCTCAATGTGTATATAGTGGCATAGGTTTTTGACCAATCACACAATTTGGGCCTGTGTTTGGCTTTCGGATGAGGTGTAGGGGTGTTGTGTCCTTCTTGCTGTGCGCTAGCTCTAATCCGCTTGCCGGGGATTAGAGGACGTATGACTCTTAATAGTCCTATATGACTATAGGGGGTTATTAAATATCTGACAAAAACAAACGAAAGAAAACAGAGTGTACTAAAATAACCAAGACTTGAATATCAGAGTACCACTTACTGTATTTCTACAGAACAGACGCCAGCGAAATGGTCATGCCCGACTGTAAGATGTTATTAAGGCAACAAGAACTATTGAAGAAAGGTAAAACGATTGAGTCATCATTGACTTGTTCAAAATACGAAACTGTGAAAACTCTTTTCCTCTGGGGTGTATTCACAATGGAACAAATCTGGGAGGTCATTGTTTTGTATGAAACAATGGGCTAAATGAACGTTGCTGTCCTTTAATTTTTAGGCTTACACGCACTGATTTCCCTGTGTTATGTTTGCTAAAATAGAAAGATAAATCAGAAGGAGATCATAATCACTTTTCGTTAACATATATATGAGCCAGTACAAGGCGAAAAGAGAAGGCCGTAGAACTGATTCAGCTGTTGCAAGACTTTGAAATTATTGCAAAGATTTTCGCTGTGAATGTCGAACTGATTACAAATATTTGTTTTAAATTTGTGTGCGTGTCTCGAAAAACCTTTTGTACGGAGGAAAGGAAGTCTGGAATATTAATGTTAGAAGTAATATTGACATTTCCCAACGAACAATTAATTATAAATTGTAATGGCTAAAAGAAAGGTCAAATGAAAACTGGCACTAATTTCAAACTTTTCTCGTAATATAGGGATGACAGGTAACCCTACTCTGCTTCTTCACAGTAGCTGTATGTGTATGATGATCTCAAATTTCTTTCTTGTTTTATGGATCTTCCGAATATTAGACTGAGCAATTCAATTTTTAGGTTATACTTTTCCGGACACAAAAGTATCTCTGTTATGAAGGCATGACTGTCTAAATCTACATCCAGAAAACTAAAAAGCGAATAAATGACAAACAGTGAGAACGGAAATCCATGAAGAGAATTTTTCAGCTTCATCTCGGTTTTCTAAATGTTTCCTCTGAATTCAGTAGGCCGATATGCATTTTCACTTATTTAAGTATCTAATAATCCTGAGATGTTTCTCTCACCTGGCTAAAAAGATGTTCTATCACGGAGCAGATTTCATTCAGAATATTTACATACAGTCGTATATCACAAAAGGCAGACACAGACCAAAGCGGAATGAACAAACAGCTAAACAACTTGCTTAGCGTCCCAATGGTTACCCACTTATCTAATTTGCGGAAAAAGGCAGACACAGACCAAAGCGGAATGAACAAACAGCTAAACAACTTGCTTAGATTCGCAATGGTCATCCACTTCTCTCATTTGGGGAAAAAAGGCAGACACAGACCAAAGCGGAAGGAACAAACAGCTAAACAACTTGCTTAGCGTCCCAATGGTCATCCATTTCTCTCATTTGCGGAAAATTACTCTAAGCAATAGAAAAAATCATTTGTATAGTTTCGTTACATCCTCAACAAACACACAGGTTTAAACAGATTGCTGGGATTTGTAGCTTCTTTTTTTTTATTGCAGGCGACATTTATCTTGTAGTCGTACAAAACCCCTGAAACGTGCTACTTCATACAATGGAGCCAGCAAATCTGAAGATCAAAGTAAGAGGAAATTACAGATAAAGTTGGTTTATCTAACACGACCAACGCAATATTTGGTTACCCAATCAAATGCCAATCAAAATTACTATTCCTCTAATCGAACTAATCTGTTATAATTTGACATAGAAAGGGAAATAAGGTTGCAAATTCTGAAAAGACTCTTTCCTGCCTTTTAGAAGTAAATTATGTGCTTACATTCTATTCACACTGAAGATTTTGTGACGAGTTCGAGGATTCTCTCTGCCTCATATGAGCGCCATCTCTCGGTGTTTAATGAAAGTTACGTCGTGTGTGAAGGCTGTGCTTAAAATAGAAGTAATTTAATCAAAACAAGAACGTATTTTCTTCGGAATAGGCAGACTTGCCGACGAAAGACGTGTTGAAGTAATTGCATTACAGTGCAGTGACTCTTCCAATTCTTTCCATTCTTGTCTAAGACCTTGACTAGTTCCAATTCTTTCCATTCTTGTCTAAGACCTTCACTAGTTCCAATTCTTTCCATTCTTGTCTAAGACCTTGACTAGTTCCAATTCTTTCCATTCTTGTCTAAGACCTTGACTAGGGTGCCATTTGTAATTCTTTCTTACCCACAGCTTCTAAACTTTAGGAATAACTGATTCCAAAAGACACTGTGTCTCAAGTGAGACGGATTTAGTTACCGTTACGAGATATGGAAACCTACTGGCAAGTGAAATTGCGATTTATTAAGTTGAATTGTTTACACGAAGCATTACGTGTTTCATCTCACTTGCAAAAGGAAACAATAGGAGCATGATGAAAAATTATGAAAAATAAACCATGATGCGACTTCTGTCGCAAAGAGATGTTGGTCTTTCATTTTATTTCCGCAGAAGTTAAGTGCCTGCATCAGGAATAGTGAAAGGACAAATTTAGGGCAAATAGAACATCCAGAGCTCCTACTCTAACTGACCAAAAGTACCTTACAGGCCCGGTGGCGAAGTAGACAAAGGCGTGGGATTCTGAATATTGTTCTGAAATGAGCCTGGGCACGTCCTGGATGAAGTATGTGTCGCACGCCAGCCCCATGGCATTGGCTCTGTAATCCTTCCCGGAACCAGTGGGCTCAAATTACAGACGGACGACTTCCTGTAGCCTCCAATGTTTGCTCGTGGTTGTAGTTAAACTCCAAAAAACAAAAACAGGTTTTTTTAATGACCATCTTTACACCTTTAGAAATGGCTCATAATTTTTATAATGTTATATCATTATTCCTAAGATTTCCATATCCACCATTTTAATAAACTTGTCATGGACACTGACTGAAAAATTACTCAAAAAGGTTGTTCGATTAAAACGTCCTTTTGAACGAAATTCCAGGATTTCCTCCTCTTTTCTCATCATAAGCCCAGCCTGTCAGGGATTGTATTATTGGGATAATGGGGCCTAAAGTGTCCATCCTGAAGTGAACTGCTCGTCGACAAACGTAGTCTTTCACAATTAAGTTATGTTCATGGAATTTCCTGATGAATTCGAATAAAAATTAACCAAAGGACAAACTGTAATAAATCAACTCAAAGAGTTTAAAGATTATGGAAACATGTTTTCAGAAATTGACACTGAACAACTGCAGAAGGATGGGGGGGGGTGCCGAGCGTATTACGTTATGCGAATCGAGCTGATAATGAAAAACAAATTCTTATTTTTATATTTTCTGGTTTTTCTATGAAATTTTATGAAAAATTATTTCAGAAAATCGCTAGTGCTCGAATTGTTTTTTGAATGTCTCTGCATTACATTCTCACAAAACATTCACTTTAAAAATGTGGATTTGGATTTATTTATTAAGGTATGGCCAACACAAAAGCTATGTGCCTAAAGAGGTAGTGTGGCTTGGATGGAGGTCTTTCTGAAGGGTCCTGGATCGTATTCAGGTTACATCCGAATTCGGTTTCAGGTTACATATCTGCCGCATCACCCACGGCTGGGGTGACACGGCGGCCACAAGTTTTTGGCAAGTCGCTAAACAAAGCATTTATTAACGTTACATGCGTAACAAAGTAAACGTTCACAAAATAATCAAAATGAACTGCCGAAACTTAATTCAATTAAAATCTAGTTTGTGATGTTATATGAATCCCCATGATTGGCTTCGCCTTAGTTGCAAAATGCCTTTGAAGGGGAATGAGAGTAGCTAAATAATGTTCAACCTGTTTAATATTGCATAGCACCATTAAATGTTTGTTATTTTATGTTATTTTGTTACATTCTATCATGAACTTAAAACTTAAGATAGTCTTTCTCTAGGTAGGGGGGGGGCGTTGTTGAATCTCTCCCCGGAGCTTACGGCCAAAGCGCCGGCTCAGGTTTTTTTTTTTTTTTTGATTGGAGGTTTAACGACCACCGTGAGCAACTCAATGGGCTATAAGCAGTCGCCCGTCATTAATTTAGGGTCACTGGTTCCAATGAAGGGAGAGAGCCAGTGCCGTAAGACAAACACAACATCCATGCCTGACCGGGATTCGAACCCGGACCCCTTACGGACGAATGATCAGAGGCCAACGCCTTAGACCACTGCGCCACCGGGGCGGCACCGGCTCCAGGTATAACTTATTCTTTTGAAGTTTCCCTAGCGATCGAATCCGCGACCCCGGATTAAGTTGCTCTCTTAACTAAGTTACACGGACGGAATATATTGGTGCAGATTTGTCGTCTTGACACGTGCTTTACCTATGTAGTACGCAGTGGCGTATCTTGGGTCTGAGACCTGGGTTATCTCACCACCTCCCCCGCCTCCAGTACTGTTTTTTTTTTCTTTAAATTGCGAAGTTTATTTTTCAGTTTTTAAGTAATAGAAGTAACTTTTTTTCTAAATTTTAGGTACATGATACCAAATAATTATAAGGATTAGGATTTGAACGCTTGATTCAACACGAACTCCATTCTTCTTCTAAATACTTTATTTGTACATAAACTCCAATCTTCTTCTGACGTGTGTTTACAGTGCTCTGTGATTTCGAGCTTGTTTGGTGGTTTCTACAGTATTTTAGATTCTGAAAAGCAGTGTGACTTACTTTTAAAGGTTCGTGTCTTCGTTCTATCAACTTCCCAGTTGGTGAGTAGAACCCATTTTGTATAGAACAAATTGGCTTTATTTACCTTCTGACCGAGCTGGTTCGACGTCCTCTGGGCGCCGCCATTTGCATTGATGACGACACCTGGAGTGCGGGATCGGTGTCCAATAAGCAGACCCGATAACCTGCAATCCACCGCCTTCATTTCTAATTGTGACGCTGCTGCCCTATTTTCTCCTTCTGGCGGTACGGCTCTGCCTTTTCTTCCTGGCGGTGCTCCGTCACCCTCAACGAGTGAATCATCCAGAATCAACTCTGGTCATCAAGCTTTGCCTTCCCCAGTGCCTCAACGTTTCCTGGCTGATCCATTTCATGACCACGTCTTGGCTCCTGGTGCTGAGGGAGCCCCTCCCGCTTTTTTTTTTTTTTTTTTTGATTGGAGGTTTTTTTTTTTGATTAGAAGTTTAACGACCACCGTGAGCAACTCAATGGGCTATAAGCAGTTAAGCAGTCGCCCGTCCCTAATTTAGGGTCACTGGTTCCAGGGAAGGGAGAGAGCCAGTGCCGTAAGATGAACACAACATCCATGTCTCACCGGGATTCGAACCCGGACCCCTTTCGGACGAATGATCAAAGGCCATCGCTTAGACCATTGCGCCACCGGGGTGGCTGATTGGAGGTTTAACGACCATCGTGAGCAACTCAATGGGCTATAAGCAGTCGCCCGTCCCTAATTTAGGGTCACTGGTTCCAGGGAAGGGAGAGAGCCAGTGCCGTAAGACAAACCCAACATCCATGCCTGATTCGAACCCGGACCCCTTACGGACGAATTTTTTTTTTTTTTTTTGGTTGGAGGTTTAACGACCACCGTGAGCAACTCAATGGGCTATAAGCAGTCGCCCGTCCCTAATTTAGGGTCACTGGTTCCAGGGAAGGGAGAGAGCCAGCGCCGTAAGACAAACACAACATCCATGCCCGACCGGGATTCGAACCCGGACCCCTTACGGACGAATGATCAGAGGCCAGCGCCTTAGACCACTGCGCCACCGGGGCGGCTTTTTACGGACGAATGATCAGAGGCCAGCGCCTTAGACCACTGCGCCACCGGGACGGCCCCTCCCGCTTTAACAACCCTGAAGACGCCATCTGTGTCGTACTATGCGGTTGCTGCCTCGAACCCAGTATACCGACCCACTAAAGTAATATATCCTGGTGCTGCGGCGCTCCAATCATGCATTCAACGAAATGGACGCAACATTGTGCTGGAACTCCCGTCTGATTCCCCAGCGGCGGACTCCTTTATATCTACACTTGATAGATGTGTTTGTTTGGAATCCCTGAACACTGTTAAAATGAAGGACTATGACACAAAGCTCAAACAGATGTTCTCCGCCTCTGCCATTTCACATATGTTCCGGCGTGGTAGGACCATAATCGTGTATTTCACCAAGGTAGAATATGCGCATTCGGTGATTACTAATGGACTATTCATCGGTCACCACCATATATTTCCGGAGCCAGTAGCGCAACGCCCAATTAACGTCTCCTTCTATCCTGTACTCCGAGAGGTATCTAATACAATGCTGTTCGCAGTCCTCTCCACTGTAGGACGAGTTGTAGGAGATATCAAAACCTACTCGGCTGAGCCGAGAGACAAGAATGACAAGGACATTTGCAGCACGCGCCGTGTTGTTCGGGTCCTTTTTTCTTCTCAGGATAATATCGCACATATCCCAACACAACTTACCATAAAGTGTGCTGAACACACCCGCCGAATTGACTTCCTGACGGAGTTCCATTGCAGTGCTTGCAAGTCCTTTGGATATTTTTACAAAAACTGCCCCAGCTTTACCACATTGTTTACGACAGACCGTCCAGATGGATCCCCAATATCATCAAGATCTGAGGTTCCGCTAGATCTGACTACAGAGACGACCTCTGCAAAGTTGCCTCCTGCTGTCGAGTCAGACACTCCACCTCCACTGACTGCGACGAATTATCCCTCGATCTCCGAGGTGGCCCCTCAAGCAACTGATGTTCCTTTGAGACCTGGTTTGATCGGAGCGCTTTCAGACACGGATATCTCATTAATAGATATTGACCCTCCTGAAGTTGACTTGGATACAATCTACCAAAGTGCGGCGCAAGACCATAGTGGAGGATCTGCCACTGAGCCTCGTTCACGACCGGTGAAGCGTGACGCGTCTATGCCTCCTCGCACTTCTGTTAAATGCGGACGTCCCCCGGATGGAGGACCCATCCGATCCTCCAATCGAACACGCTCTGCTCATAGCAGCACGCGTGAAACAGTCTCTGACGAAGACTCGCTGGTTGATTCTGATGATATGACCAATTATGAGATTTTTGTTGGTCATCTTGAGACAGCATGTGTTGCAAGCTCTCCCCTCTCCCATAAAGAGTTATGTGAATTAATAGCAACCAGGAAGAAACCTCATAACCTCACTCGGTATGTTAAAGACCATGAATCCATTCTTCAGCCACTCCTTGCTCAACTCGACCTGATATCTACCATAGTTACGGCCAAACCTGCTTCTCTTGGTCTTTTTACTCCTTTCAATTGTCCCCTCCGTCGACGGATTACGTCTATTCGCAACGCTGCCACCAAAGCTGCGACCCCACCTGCAGGATTGGAGACTTCAAGTTGATTTCTTTGAATTGCCGCAGGTTCTCCTCAGCCCAGGCTAACTCTCTTGTCTATGAGGACCTCCCCGATGCTTCTGCGGACTTTCTACTGTTACAGGAAACGCATTGCTCTTCCACCACTGCAATCCATACCTGGAGGTATTGGCCCTAAGTGTTTCATCATGCATATTGCCTAACAAGAACTGGTGGATTGGCGATTGGAATCCACCAAAGATTGTCAAGCGTCCTCATCACTCCGATTGTTACTAATTTACAAGGTGACCAGTTACAGTGTTTAACCTTCTCCTACACTAATGTTCAATATCATATTTTTAATATATATATATATATCATCTACTGATTCATTAATTGCCCCGTTATTAACTGCTTTACGTTTCGCTTTTCCACTGATTCCTACCGAGGACCGTTGTATACTCGGAGGAGATTTTAACTGCACCCTATGGCCTTCCTTAGATCGATGCTCTCTTCGTGGCGATTACCGCACCCGACTAGTTTATAAATAAAACGCAGTTTCTGTCGGATTATCATTTTGTAGATGCATTCCTTCAACTATATCCATCACGTATATCATACACCGGGTGTGCGTCTCCAGGGAGAGCAGCCAGATTGGATCGAATTTATATTTTTTCTTCGTTAGTCCCAGTTATTACGGCTGTTTCACATCTACCTACAGCTTCTTCAGATCACAGTGCGGTTTTGTTGTCACTCTGCACTTCCTCTCCGCCTTCCTCCACACGACACTCCTGGACTTTTGATAATTCCTTACTTCAACCTGATGACTTTTGCGCTGCTGTCAATTCTTTCTTGACAGCCAACCGACCACTTCTCGATAGTACTACGAGTACCATACGCCTTTGGCTGGATGTCAAGAAGGATTTAATTCTATTGGTCCGGCGCCTTGCTCATACGATTCTCAATGACAGGAAGATGAAGATTGATAATCTCCGACGCTTATTAACATCTCTCCGCATGACGGATCCACTGTACGCAGAGTTGGAAGACGACCTTCGTGCTCACCTTCTGCCTCTCGCACAGCAAGCCATAAATCGCCTGAAACTGCTGCACCTGTCAACATCATCGGTTTCATATGAGGTTTTGTCTCGCTTGGAATCGACTCGCCATGCATCACAGTCCCTTCGATGTCTTCGTCTCAATGATGGGACCGTCTCTTTCGATGCCTCCACAATTTGTTCTGAGGTTGACTTTTTCTTTGAAGGTAAATACCGAGCGGTGGCGCAATCCTCCGATCCCTATAATTCTTCTCTTCTATGTTCTCTTCTTCAGGTCCCCTCACATCTAATTTCCTCCCTTCAAGCTGACTTCTCGTCTGTGGAAGTGGGGAGGCTTTTGCCTCCCTTAACTCTCACGCTTCTCCAGGACCTGATGGCCTAACATATTCTTTCTATCGCACTTTCCTCCCGTCCCTTCTACCTTTTCTTTATGTCTCTTTCTCATCTGCTCTATCCACCTCTGCACTTCCGCTGGAATTTACCAAAGCACATATCGTTCTCATTCCAAAAAATGCGACCCTTGGGACATTGGAAATTGGCGCCCAATCTCAATCCTAAGTTTTGACTACAAATTCTTCACGAAACTTCTATCACGCCGTCTTAACCCCATACTTCCTTTTCTTATCTCACGCGATCAGTCATACACTGTGCCTGGTCGGTCTATTAACATCCACATCTCCTTTCTTCTAAATCTTGTTTCTCTTGCTAAAACTCGCTCCGAAACACTAGGACTACTTAACCTCGGTCAGAAATCCGCTTTTGACAACATCTCTCACCACTATCTCTCTGCTGTTCTCCTCCGCTTTGGTTTCCCCTCTTCCTTCGTTACCTTACTCCTTAGCCTCTACCGTGGCGCCCATTTCCATGTCCGAACGACCTCCTTCTTGACTGCACCAATTCCTTTTAATCGTGGAATCCGACAGGGCTGTTCTCTTTCAGGACAGCTTTTTGTCTTGGCGTTTGAGCCTTTTCTTTTGGAGGCTGAACGTTTGCTGCTATCTCTTCTGCCACCTCAACTCCCGAGTACTCCCCATCATCGTTTTGTCTTCTTCGCCTACGCTGATGATGCAACGTTTTGCCTTAGGAATGATGCTCAATTTTCCAGCCTCCTTACAACCTATCAACGTTATGCAGACATATCGGGAGCAACACTTAAAGCTTTCAAGAGTACTGGCCTTTGGTGTGGGTCGTGGGTGGGCCACGAAGATGCTCCGTGGGGTGCGGTTTGGTCCTTCACGGTCCAGAAGATATTGGGAGCCTATGCTGGTTCCCCACTCCTAGCTGCTTTAACCTCATGGGATGTACTCCTTTCTCGGTTGCGACATACTGCTGCTTTTTGGAAGTTCTGTCGCACCTTTACCTCATATTTTCAGCACGCTAACATTGCGCAACGGTATCTCCTTTCTCTCTGCTTTTTTTCGTGGTCGTTCACAACGCTGCGGAAATCTCAACTAGCGACACTCAACAACCTGCTCATTTCCATCATATGGCCAGCAAAACATTGGATCGCCACGGAGACTTTGTTCCTACCTGAAAACCATGGTGGAATTATGATGCCTGACGTCCGACTGTTCTACAGGGCGAACCGAGTAGTCTCCTTCCTGCGCCTTCTTCTTGCTCCCTCACCCTCACTTCACTCTACTCTGAATGTACTCACTTCCCCACTTGATCCATCCTCTTCTTTTCTTCTTTTCCTCAGAATGGATCCCTCCACTTTTTCCTCCTCCCACTTCCCTGCTCTCCTTTCTGAGTCGTTGGTGCTTTTTCGTTCTCTTCCCTTTATCCGAGCCTTACCTACTACAACACTTGATCTCCTGGCCAAACCCCTCTTCTATTCCACCCTCATCCATCCACCTGATCAATCTTTCTTTCTTTTCCCTTCCGTGGGTGCGCTACGGCATTCTTACGGTTCAATCTCTCGTTAACACTGACCTCTCTTGTAAACCTCTCACATCTCTTTTCCCCAGCTCCATTGCTTCTCTTGAAGCTGACTACGCTCTGCTTCTCTCCTCACTTCACTCTCTGTTTCCTTCATTAGCCTCTGCTCATGGCCTTCTCTCCGTTTCTGGACCGAGTCTTTTGGTTCCTTTTTTCCTCCCTTCTAGGGACTCGGTCGCCCTCGCTACCACCTTTTCAACAGCTGCCCTCTATCGCTTTCTTCGAGCACCCCTGACTTCTCCCCATCCTTATTCCTAGCGCACCTCTCTCTCTTTCCTTTCCTATCTCGTCAGCCTCCCTTACCCTTCATTCTTCCCCGTCTGCACGCGACACCCACTGGCGCTTTCTACACCAACGGTTACCTGTCCCTCTTTCCCTTTCTAGGATGTCTTTACTTTCCTCCCTTCTCTGTTCTTTCTGCGGGCAGGAAGGAGATGTTCAGCATGTATATTGTTATTGCCCCACAATTATGTCGTTGTTGTGCTATGTTTTCCGCTTGGCTAACCATACCAGTGGACACGATCTTCCGTTTCTTGCCTATGCGTGGCTCCTATTGACGAAACACCCGCCTACATTTTTATCTCCACTATGTTCTTATATTTTTGTTTTGGCTAAGGACATCATTTACGGTTTTCATAATTCACAGCGACTTTCAACAGCTCCACCCTGCATTCTTGCTGCAGGAGGGGCAATGTGTTTCATCTTCTGTAATCGCATTCGCGCTCGTCTGCGTCTTGAGTACACCTCGGCGTGTACTAAGCGTACTCTCACCCTTTTCCATCAGACGTGGGCCAGTAACAAACACTGGTTCTATGTCGATGGCACCTCTGTTATTCTTGACATTTAGTTACAGTACTTAAACTTATTGCACCGTTTTTGTCTTGTTCTATACAATTTATCCAGCTCTAACTAGACCCGATACCGGTCTCTAGCTTTCTTTCTTTTTAGTGAAACTACTCCTCTGTCGTGAGCCAGTCTTACTACATATGCCTATACATTGGAAGTTCTTCCTTTTGAGTTTGTTCGCACAGGCCGCTTTTACTACTTGCACACTACTTGCATATGTGACATTCTTTCACATGTTTTATTTGTGCTTACTTTGCGAAGAATTTTCTTTACACTGCTCATCGGTTAAATGTACAACTTTTGTTTTTAGTGGATCTTTTTCCACGCTGTATAATGTTGTATTTCGATAAATCCATAGAGCTTATCGCTCGAACTTCATGTTAACTGCTATTTTCACTATTATGCTATTCTAGATTATGTAATGTTGTATTTCTATTTTGTATAAAGAGCACAATGTATATATCATGCGTACATGGCCTCTTTTACATTAAGTGCCACATTCTTGTACCCGCATTTTGATTATTGTTTTCTTGTTTTCCTTATACCCCACGTTTTGTGCTTTTTTGATTCATATCCGAAATACTGTCTGTTCACTATTTATGTTTTTTTTGTATACCACTGAGAATCTTTCATAATCAATTCGATGTCGCACTTTTTTTGTTCATCTTTTTTTTTTTTTTTTTTTTGATTGGAGGTTTAACGACCACCGTGAGCAACTCAATGGGCTATAAGCAGTCGCCCGTCCCTAATTTAGGGTCACTGGTTCCAGGGAAGGGAGAGAGCCAGTGCCGTAAGTTAAACACAACACCCATGCCTCACCGGGATTCGAACCCGCACCCCTTTCGGACGAATGATCAGAGGCCATCGCTTAGACCACTGCGCCACCGGGGCGGGGCGGCTGTTCATCTTTAGTATGCCTCTAAAGTTTATTATGTGCGTATGTACGTTTCCGCAATTTTCTCATGGTATATCTGTTATTTTAACACCTAATTAGTATCTTGTCCTTCATGATATTGTCCTGTACCATAACATATCTACCTGTATAGATATCCCTGTGCAACCTATATTTTTATCATTTATTATGTTTTTGTTTTTGGGGACCGGTGTTCCCCTCATTGTACATTTTCATCGTCATTTCACTTTTATTCACTGTTATAATTTTTCGCCTGTCCAGCTGGCAGATCGTCACACAATTCTCACTCCAAGAATCTAATTCTTGAAAAACACTGTGCTTTACTCATACCTTTTCTCGATGAAATGTTTTCCTTAGTATCTGTTGTTTGATTGTTCTATATGACACATGTTCTCTTTGTTGCACTTATTTAAGCATAATGTTTGACCTGCATCATGTGATTGTACTCTATGTCAAAAATTTATGACTTTTTTTACGTAACTATTCTGTGCACGCCACTGAGAGTTCAGTGTTTATTTCGACATACAGCATTTGTTATCATCTGCATACCTGCAATACTTCGCCATACGGCAGTTTTCGTTTCCTGCTGTTTCTTATCATGTTGTTTTTGTTTTTCTGTATTTACACAGCATGTATCCCTGCATATCTTGGTCTTATGCCAAGATTCTATTCTGTGCATTTTCTCCATTTATCACCACGTTGATCTCATGATTTTGTGTTTCGATAAATGGAATGATGTTTATATTACATAGTCATGTTCACCTTTGATGTTTATGCTTTCGAATGTCAAGTCGACCGACTGCCATGTATTTTCATACCACCAATAAATTTGTTGAACACGTGAACTCCATTCTTCTTCAAAATACTTTATTTGTACGTGAACTCCATTGTTCTTCTGAAGTGTGTTTACAGTGCTCCGTGATTCTGAGCCCGTTTGGTAGTTTCTACAGTGTTTTAGGTTCTGAAAAGCAGTGTGATTTACCATTGAAGGTTCATGTCTCCGTTATATCAACTTCCAAGTTGGTGAGCAGAACCCATTTTCGTTTTTTGGCATTGTTTACCTTCTGACTGAGCTGGCTGGACGACCGCTGGGCGCCGCCATTTGCATTGATGACGGCACCCAGAGTGCTGGATTGGAGTCCAATCAGCAGACCCGATGACCTGCAATCCACTGCCTTGCCTTCCACTTGTGATGCTGCTGCCCAACCTTCTCCTTCTGGCGGTGCTCCGTCACTCTCAACGAGTGGAACATCCAGAATCGACTCTGGTCGTCAAGCTTTGCCTTTCCCAGTGCCTCAGCGTTCACTGTCTGATCCTCGTCTTGACCGCGTCTTGGCTCCTGGTGCTGCTGGAGCTCCTCCCACTTTAACAACCCTGAAGAAGCCATCTGTGTCGTACTCAGCGGTTGCTGCCTTGAACCCAGTACAACGACCCACTAAAGTATTATATCCTGGTGCTGCGGCGCTCCAATCATGCATTCAGCGACATGGACACGAACTTGTGCAGGACCTCCCGTCTGATTGCTCAGCGGCGGACTCCTTTATATCTACACTTGATAGATGTGTTTGTTTTGAATCCCTGAATACTGTTAAAATGAAGGAATATGCTACAAAGCTAAAGCAGATGTTTTCCGCCTCTGCCATTTCACATACGTTTCGGCGTGGTAGGACCATAATCGTGTATTTCACCAAGGCAGAAAATGCGCATTCGGTGATTACTACTGGACTTACCATCAGTCACCACCATATCTTTCCGGAGCCAGTAGCTCAACGCCCAATTAACGTCTCCTTCTATCCAGTATCCCCAGAGGTATCTAATACAATGCTGTTCGCAGTCCTCTCCACTGTAGGACGAGTTGTAGGAGATATCAAAACCCACTCGGCTGCGCCGAGAGACAAGGAGAACAAGGACAATTGCAGCGCGTGCCGTGTTGCTCGGGTCATTTTTCTTCTCAGGATAATATCGCACATATCCCAACACAACTTACCATAAAGTGTGCTGAACACACCCGCCGAATTGACTTCCTGACGGAGTTCCATTGCAGTGCTTGCAAGACCTTTGGAAATTTTTACAAAAACTGCCCCAGCTTTACCACATCCTTTCCGACAGAACGTCCAGATGGATTCTCAATATCATCAAGACCTGAGGTTCCACTAGATCTTACTACAGACTCAACCTATGCACAGTTGCCTCCTGCTGTCGAGTAAGACACTCCACCTTCACTGACGGCGGCGAATTATCCCTCGCTACCCGAGGTGGACCCTCAAACACCTGCAGTTCCATTGACCACTGGTTTCATCAGCGCGCTTTCAGACGCGGAAATCTCATTAATAGATATTGACCCTCCTGAAGCAGACGTGGATACCATCTACCATAGTGCGGAGCGAGACCATAGTGGAGGATCTGACACTGAGCCTCGATCACTTCCGGAGAAGCGTGAAGCGCATAGGCCTCCTCGCAATCCTGTAAAATTCAGACGTCCCCCGGATGGGGCACCCATCCGTTCCTCCAATCGCACACGCTCTGCTCATAGTGGCACGCGTGAAACGGTCTCGGATGACGACTTGCAGGTTGATTCTGATAATATTCCGAATTATGACATTTTTGCTGGCCATCTTGAGACAGCATGTGTTGACAGCTCTCCCCTCTCGCACAAAGAGTTATATGAATTAATAGCGACCAGGAAGAAATCTCATAATCTCACTCGGTATGTTAAAGACCACGAATCCATTCTTCAGCCACTCCTTGCTTAACTAGACCTAATATCTACCATATTTACAGCTAAACCTGCTTCTCTCGGCCTTTCTACTCCTTTTATTTGCCACCTCCGTCGCCGGATTACATCAATTCGCAATGCTGCTACCAAAGCTGCGACCCCATCTGAAGGATTGGAGACTTCAAGGTGATTTCTTTGAATTGCCGCGGGTTCTCCTCAGCCCTGGCTAACTCTCTTGTCTATGAGGACCTCTTCGATGCTTCTGCGGACTTTCTCCTGCTACAGGAAACACATTGCATTTCCACTACTGACTTCCATAGCTGGAGGTATTGGACCTATGTATTTCATCATGCCTATTGCCTAACAAGAACTGGTGGATTGGCGATTGGAATCCACCAAAGATTGTCAAGCGTCCTCATCACTCCGATTGTTACTAATTTACACGGTGACCAGTTACAGTGTTTAGCCTTTTCTCGCACTAAAATTCAATATCATATTTTTAATATATATATATCGTCTGCTGATTCATTAATTGCCCCGTTATTTACAGTTTTACGTTCAGCTTTTACACTGATTCCTCCTGAGGATCCTTGCATCATCGGAGGAGATTTTAACTGTACCCTATGGCCTTCATTAGATCGTTGCTGTATTCGCGGCGAGTACCGCACCCGACTTGTTGATAAATTAACGCAGTTTCTGTCGGATTACCATTTTGTAGATGCATTCCGAAAACTATATCGATCGCGTATATCACACACCTGGTGGGCTTCTCCAGGGAGAGGTGCCATTGCAGCCAGATTGGATCGAATTTATATTTCTTCTTAGTTAGTCCCAATTATTACGGCTGTTTCACATCTACCTACAGCTTCTTCAGATCACAGTGCGGTTTTGTTGTCACTCTGCACTTCCTTTCCGCCTTCCTCCACACGACACTCCTGGACTTTTGATGACTCCTTACTTCAACGAGAAGACTTTTGCGCTGCTGTCAATTCTTTCTTGACAGCCAACCGACCACTTCTCGATAGTACTCCGATTGCCATACGCCTTTGGCTGGATGTCAAGAAGGATTTAATTCTATTGGTCCGGCGCCTTGCTCATGCGATTCTCGATGACAGGAATATGAAGATTGATAATCTCCGACGCTTATTAACAACTCTTCCCATGACGGATCCACTGTACGCAGAGTTGGAAGACGACCTTCGTGATCAACTTCTGCCTCTCGCACAGCAAGCCATAAATCGCATGAAACTGCTGCACCTGTCAACATCATCGGTTTCATATGAGGTCTTGTCTCGCTTGGAATCGACTCACCATGCATCACAGTCCCTTCGATGTCTTCGTCTCCCAGATGGGACCGTCTCTTCGAATGCCTCTACAATTTCTTCCGAGGTTTACTTTTTCTTTCCGGGAAAGTACCGAGCGGTGGCGCAATCCTCCAACCCCTATAATTGTTCTCTTCTATGTTCTCTTCCTCAGGTCCCCTCACATCTACTTTCCTTCCTTCTAGCTGATTTCTCCTCTGTGGAAGTGGGGGAGGCTTTTGCCTGCCTCCCTTAACTCTCACGCTTCTCCAGGACCTGATGGCCTAACATATTCTTTCTATCACACCTTCCTCCCGTCCCTTCTACCTTTTCTTTCTGCCTGTTTCTCGTCTGCTCTATCCACCTCTGTGCTTCCGCCGGAATTTACCGACGCACATATCGTTCTCATTCCAAAAAAAGGAGACCCTTTGGACATTGGAAATTGGCGCCCAATCTCAATCCTAAATTTCGACTACAAATTTCTCACGAAACTTCTATCACGCCATCTAAACCCCATACTTCCTTTTCTCCTCTCACCCGACCAGTCATACACTGTGTCTGGTCGGTCTATTAACAACAACATCTCCTTTCTTCTAAATCTTGTTTCTCTTGCTAAAACTCGCTCCGAAACACTAGCACTACTTAACCTCGGTCAGAAATCCACTTTTGACAACATCTCTCACCACTATCTCTCTGCTGTTCTCCTCCGCTTTGGTTACCCCTCTTCCTTCGTTTCTTTACTTCTTAGCCTCTACCGTGGCGCCCATTTCCATGTCGTAACGACTTCCTTCTTGACAGCTCCAATTCCTTTTAATCGTGGCAGCCGACAGGGCTGTCCTCTTTCAGGACAGCTTTTTGCCCTGGCGTTTGAGCCTTTTCTTTTGGCGGCTCAACGTTCGCTGCTTTCTCTTCTGCCACCTCAACTCCCGAGTACTCACCACCATCGCTTTGTCTTCTCCGCATACGCTGATGATGTATCGTTTTGCTTTCGGAATGATGCTCAATTTTCCAGCCTTCTTACAGCCTATCAATGTTATGCGGCCATATCAGGAGCAACACTTAATTCTTCCAAGAGTACTAGCCTTTGGTGTGGGTCGTGAGAGCGCCGCGTTGATGCCCCGTGGGGTGCGGTTTGGTCCTCCACGGTACAGAAGATATTGGGAGCCTATGTTGGTTCCCCACTACAAACTGCCTCAACCTCATGGGATGCACTTCTTTCTCGGTTGCGACGTACTGCTGCTTTTTGGCAGTTCTGTCGCACATTCACCTCATATTTTCAGCGCGCTAACATTGCGCAACGGTATCTTTTATCACTCTGCTTTTTTTCGTGGTCGTTCACGACGCTGCGGAAATCTCAACTAGCGACACTCAACAACCTGCTCATTTCCATCATATGGCCAGCAAAACATTGGATCGCCGCGGAAACTTTGTTCCTACCTGAAAACCATGGAGGAATTCTGATGCCTGACGTGCGATTGTTCTACAGGGCGAACCGAGTAGTCTCCTTCCTGCGCCTTCTTCTTGCTCCCTCACCCTCACTTCACTCTACTCTGAATGTACTCATTTCTCCCCTTGATCCATCCTTTTCTTTTCTTCTTTTCCTCAGGACGGATTCCTCCACGTTTTCCTCCTCCCACTTCCCTGCTCTCCTTTCTGAGTCGTTGGTTCTTTTTCGTTCTCTCCCCCTTATCCGAGTCTTACCTACTACAACACTTGAACTACTGGCCGAACCCCTCTTCTATTCCACCCTCATCCATCCACCTGAACAATATTTTTTTCTTTTACTTCCGTGGGTGCGCTCCGGCATCCTTATAGTTCAATCTCTCGTTAACACCGACCTCTCTTGGAAACCTCTCACATCTCTTTTCCCCACGTCCACTGCTTCTCCTGCGGCTGACTACGCTCTTCTTCGCTCCTCACTTCACTCTCTGTTACCTTCTTTATTCTCTGCTCATGGCCTTCTATCCGTTTCTGGACCGAGTCTTTTGGTTCCTTTTTTCCTCCCTTCTAGGGACTCAGTAGCTCTCGCTACCTCTTTTTCTACAGCTGCCCTATATCGCTTTCTTCGAGCCACCCTAACTTATCCCCATTCTATTCCTAGCGCACCTCCCTCTCTTTCCTTTCCCATCTGGTCAACCTCACTCACCCCTCTTTCCTTCCCGTCAGAACGTGATACACACTGCCGCTTTCTACACCTACGGTTTCCTGTCCCTCTTTCCCTTTCTAGGATGTCTATATCTTCCTCCCCTCTCTGTTCTTTCTGCGGGCAGGAAGGAGATGTACAGCATGTATATTGCTATTGCCCCACAATTATGCCGTTGTTGTGCTATGTTTTCCGCTTAGCTAACCATATTAGTGGACACGATCTTCCGTTTCTTCTCTATGCGTGGCTCCTATTGACGAAACACCCGCCTACACTTTCATCTCCACTCTGTTCTTATCTTTTTGTTTTGGCTAAGGACGTCATTTACGTATTTCATAATTCACAGCGACTTCCCACAGCTCCGTCCTGCATTCTTGCTGCAGGAGGGGCAATGTGTTTCATCTTCTGTAATCGCATTCGCGCTCGTCTGCGTCTTGAGTACACCTCGGCGTGTACTAAGCGTACTCTCACCCTTTTCCATCAGACGTAGGCCAGTAACAAGCACTGGTTCCACGTCGATGGCACCTCTGTTATTCTTGACATTTAGTTACAGTACTTAAATTTTTGCACCATTTTGTCTTGTTCTATGCACTTTTCTACAGTTCTTACTAGACCCGATACAGGTCTTTTGCTTTTTTCCTTTTGGTGAAACTAATTCTCTGTCGTGAGACAGTCCTACTACATCTGCCTATACATTGGAAGTTCTTCTTTTTGAGTTTGTTTGCACAGGCCGCTTTTACTACTTGCACACTACTTGCATATGTAATATTCTTTCACATGTTTTATTTGTGCTTACTTTGCGAAGAATGTTTTGTATACTACTTATCGGTTGTATGTACATTCTCTGTTTTTCGTGGATCTTTTTTCCATGCTGTATAATGTTGTATTTTGATAAATCCATCGAGCATATCACTTGAACTTCATGTTAACCGCTATTTTCACTTTTATACTATTCTTGATTAAGTAATGTTGTATTATATTTTGTATATCACGATCACATTGTTTATATCACGTGTGAATGTACTCTTTTAAATTAAGTGCCACGTTCTCGTACCCGCATGTTGATTATTGTTTTCTTACGATTCTTATACCCCACATTTTGTGAATTTTGATCCATATCCGATATACTGTCTGTTCACTATTTATGTTTTTTGTATACCACTGATTATCTATCATACCCAATTAGATGTCGCCCTTTTTTCTTTTCATCTTTAGTAAGCCTCTAAAGTTTTCTTGTGTGCGTATGTACGTTTCCACAACTTTCACATGTTTCATCTGTTATTCTAACACCTAATCGGTATATTGTCTATCATGATATTGTCCTGTACCATACAAATCTACCTGTATAGATATCTCTGTGCAACCTTATGTTTTTATCATTTATTGTGTTTTTGTTTTTAAGGAACGTTGTTCCCCTCATTGTACATTTTCATCGTCATTTCACCTTTATTCACTGTTATATTTTTGGCCTGTCGGGTTGGCAGATCGCCACACAACTTTCACTCCCAGAATCAAATTCTTGAAAACTTCTGTGCTGTACTCATACCTTTTCTTGATAAAATGTTTTCCTTGGTATCTGTTGTTTGATTGTTCTATATGACGCATGTTCTCTTTGTTGCACTTATTTAAGCATAATGTTTGACCTGCATCACGTGATTGCACTCTATGTCAATAATTTCTGCCTTTTTTCCGTATATATTCTGTGCACACCACTGAGAGTTCAGTGTTTACTTCGACATAATGCATTTGTTATCATCGGCATACCTACAAAACTTTACCATACGGCAGTCTTTGTTTCCTGCTGTTGTTCATCATGTTGTTTTTGTTTCTCCGTATTTACACAGCATGTGTCGCTGCATATCTTTGTCTTATGCCAAGATTCTGTTCTGTACATGTTCTCCATGTATCACCACATAGTTTTCATCATTTTGTGTTTCGTTAAATAGATTGATATTTCCTTTCGTTGTATATATCACATCGTCATGTTTACCGTTGATGTTTATGCTTTCAACTGTCACGTCGACAGACAGCCATGTATTTTATTCCACCAATAAATTTGTTGAACACGTTAACTCCATTCTTCTTCTGAATACTTTATTTGTACGTGAACTCCATTCTTCTTCTGAATACTTTATTTGTACGTGAACTGCATTCTTCTTCTGAATACTTTATTTGTACGTGAACTCCATTCTTGTTGTGAATACTTTATTTGTACGTGAACTCCATTCTTCTTTCCTTTTGTGTGGACTTGAGAGTTACGTTTTCATAAAAAGTTTCTTCCGAGTGGTTTTTCATATTTAAAAAGAATGTTTTTCTCTATTGACAAAATAGCCACGTTGGTAAAATTTACATGTCCTTGTGTGGCTCTAAGATATATCTTGATTATTTTTAATGCAGAAAAACTTCTTTCGGCCGTTGCAAATATTGATGGAAATTTTAATAATAGGTTTACTGATTTGTACACCTCACTAAACACAATGTCCAACAATTTATTCACAAGTAATGTCTCTTACTGATTTCTTTTTGTATTCATCAAGGGAATAAACACTTTCAGTTCATTTTTTAGTCGAGCTGTATCAAAATTTGAAGCACAGATTTCTTTAAGTTCTGACAGTAGATGTTCAAGAAAGCTTTCACAAAATTTATCAAAACAGTTCGAATCGAACAAAGCCACGAATTTAAGATAGAATACCACTGATTTTAATTCACTGACACTTCACACAAACTGAAACAACTCTTGGGAAACATATGTTGTTTCCTCCGGAGCATGCGAGTGACTAATGTATAATAGCCCAAGTCTTCTCTTTTCTAAGCGAGCCGTTGCCAAAGCACTCCCCTTCATCCGCTCATTCTTGTTGTCATGGAAAGGCTAGCTGGCGATCGTATCGAAGAACTTCGGATCAGAACAGCGAAGACTGACTGGCAGAGCTATTTGCTTTACGATGACACCATCCCGCCGTTGGTCTTCGCTCGCCAGACTGATTCTCTAAGTAAAAAAAGCTAATCCGCATGTGTTTTTTTCGCAGCAAAAGCATCGATATATCTTAATACCGTTGCTAATAGGCTTTTAGTTGTGTATATTTAATTGACTTTTATTTGTGCATTCTATGGGCTTCGCAGCTACCCTAGCTAGTCTCGAATATACGCCACTGGCAGTACGTCACATCATCTCCTTCTTAATATTTTTTTTTTTTTTTTGTGTAAGCGAAGAACGAACTTTTCATCAATTGTAGACGATGTGTGTAACAAATATCCCACATTTTTCGAAGAACGCAACGGTCAGTACATCCATTTTTACGTTCGGGAGCCAATAGGAAAACACAAATTTGTCCGTGACGGAGATAGAATGAGCGCCCCCTCACTCTAGAGCAAGTTGCTCTCCCAATTAACCCACACGGACGGAATGTATCGCTGCAGATTTGTCGCCTTGACACGTGCTTTACCTCTGTAGTAAGTTACACCTGTTATAGTTAATTTAAAGGTAAACCTCTGAATCTCAATTCCACCAGTGAAGATTAATAGAACATGAGATTTTGAAAAAAAGGAAAACCGAAAATGGAATACACTTCTGAAGGCACATCAGCACATTCTGCAACAAAAGAAAAGGTGAAAAAGAGAAATTAGATAGTTTCTTTTTCCATTTTCCACAATTCCCTACAATGAAGTTTTTCTTTTATGAGTTCCCGCTGTAATACTAGAGGGAATATTACTGTATAATCACTGTGCAGGGTCTCCATTTTTCATGTAATTACGTTTCTTTTGCCTCATTACCTAACAATATTTTATTACAGTAATAAGAACTTCATAATTTTCCCTTTACTCATTTGGTTTCAGTAAGTTTATTTTGAGTATCATTTCGTAGCGCTTGTGCTTGTAATCCTAACAACTAGAAGTCAGCAAAGGTAAGAGATTGATGTAAAGGAACAAAATTCCTTTTTAAAAAGGCACTTGCACCGAAGAGATAAAACATTACGACCACCTGCCAAATGTGACTTTGGTGCCCCACGTGCCGCCAAAACAGATCTAACCCGGCAAGGGTAGACGCTGCAAGATTTTACAGGTGTCTTGTGGTATCTGGTGTGAACACGTTACAACACATCCTTTAACGCTTGTAAGTTATGCGGCTCAGATCCTTTAACGCTCGTAAGTTATGCGGAACAGAACTTGCAAGCGTTAAAGGATCTGTTGGTAACGTGTTCGGACCAGATACACGATGTGCCGCATAACTTACAAGCGTTAATGTATCAACAGATCCTTTAACGCTTGTAAGTTATGCGGCACATCGGATTTGAAGTTTCCACATAAACCACAGATGCTCCATTCGATTGCTGTCTGCGGAAATCGGAGGCCAGGGTAAGTCTTCATCATATTCCGCGAAGCATTCTCGAACAGTTCGCGCAGTGTGGAATGGCGCGTTATCCAGCTGAAAGAAAGCACTATACGAGCCATGCACAACTCACGGCTCGCGGGCCGCATGCGGCCGTCGGCCTGATTGTATGTTGCCTGCGCGCACAAAACGGAAATTGGTCAAATATTTACAGAAAAAATGAAAACTATAGGAATATGAAATGTTAATGGGACTGGAGCCGTAACCGTTATTGGCGCATATTGTAACGGCGTGCCGCTGATGTTCTGACGCGAATACGATTATTCAGTATCGCTGCGTTAAATTTATCTCTCTCGTCAATTTCTCGTTCCGGCGTTCAGCGCTCCAATAGCCACCTAGATCCTAATAAGGATGGGCGAAAACCCCAAGTAACACAAAAACGTTTTTAAAATGTTTTAAAACCAGTTCGGAATGACGTTGAAAAAACGGCACAATATTAAGTTTTAAAAACGTTGATATGTATCGTCGATTCAATAGTTTTTCAACCGTTGTTATAACGTTGTATCACCATTTTACGACGTTTAAATGACGTTATTTAAACGCCGTATTCCTTTCTCTATTAGGTGGCGAAACGGTTTCACCAACCGTTTATCAACGTTGAAATTTTAATTTTACAACGTACTTTTCCTTTCTGTATTACGTTTAGTAAACGTTACAGCAGCGATTAATCAACGTCTAAATCTTCTCTATTAAACGTTGCTGTCCTTTGCTTATTACGTCAAAGCAGCGTTTTCAAACGTCGTAAAAAACATTACCACAACATTTTATCGAAGGTTCTATTCCAGTTTTAAGATTTTTTTTTTTTTTTTTTTTTGGCTTTATGAATTCATTTGCAAAACGTTAGAACAGCGTTTTATCAACGTTTATATTTTGTTCTTTGAATCTTTTGTTTGCATATTACGTTGAAAACAAACGTTTAAGTGACGTTTCCATAACGTAGCAGAACCGTTTTAGCAACGTTTGTACTCCGTAAGAGGGACGTATGGTAATGCTTATCTTAAAGCTGGCACGGTAATCTGTTGTATACAAAGTCTTGCTACCTAGTCTACAAACATTTGGGGGTAAATAAATGAAGTTCTTAGCTAACCTAAAAAATCACTTTCATCATATCATAAAAAATCATTTTCATCATATATGAAGGCCCCTTCACAAAATTTTCTTGTTCCTAATAGTTATTATACTATCACTTATTTTTGATGAAGTATTATAAAGGATGACTTTGTTAGGAGAGTAATGTTATAAAAAAGAAAGTATTTCTATCACAGTTACTAGTGCAACACAATCTGTCACCATTATACAGGGTGTCCAAGAATTATTGAACACATTACAAAATTATGTTGAAAAAAAAACTGTGTGCATTGTCTGTTTTTCTATGTCACGTATTACTAACACGGTTTCTATATTTTTGTTTTGCAGAATTGTTATTCTCAGAATCCGATAGATGGCGCTAAGTGTGGCCTAATGAGGAATGTATGAGAAATGCGCAATCAGTAGTCATGTCATCCGTACAGCAGAAGGCGATGTGTGTGTTATGGTTTGTGGAGGTAAAGTCTGTCATTAAAGTTAAAAGACGATACCGTTTAGAGTATGGTTGCAATCCTCCGTCAACGAATTCAATTAAGCGGTGGATGAAACAATTTAAAGAAACTGGCAATGTGGAACATGGTGGAGGAGCCGGTAGGCCTAGCGTCAGCGGTGAGACGGTTGACCAAGTTATGGACGTTTCCGACGAAGCCCCAGGAAAGCCGTTCGTAAAGCAAGCAGAGAACTGTGCATTCAGAAATCGACAGTACACTATATCTTGCACATAAAATTCTAAGAGTGCAAAAGATGCATATAAATGATCACTCTCTGAGATGCGATTTCGCTGTGGATATGCTGAATCGAGTGGAAAACGACGAAAACTCTCAGTACTGTAATGTTTAGTAATGAATCCACATTTCATGTATCAGGTATTGTTTGACTTCGTAAACTATGTTTTGTTCGGATATGGGGTAGTGAACCGCCTCATGCTGCTATTGAACTGGAACGTGATTCTCCAAAACTTAATGTGTGTTGCGTCCTATAAAAAAAATAAGTGATTGGCCCTTTCTTCTGCGAAAAAAGCATAAATGGTGACATTTACTTGGATACCTTAAAAAATATATAGATATGACGTCGTTTTCCATGTGTGCACGTAAGTGCCTAAATGAGCATTTCCCCAACAGATAGATTGGGCGTGGTAATCCCAATCCATGGCCTCCTCGCTCTCCAGATCTAACTCCATTGGATTATTTCATGTGGGGTTATGTGAAGAATCGTGTCTATCAGACGCATTGTACTGATTTCCAGGAACTGAAGCAGCGTATCACAGCTGCTATTAATTCCATAACTCCTCAGATGCTTGCCAATACATGGCATGCAATCGAGTATCGCTTGGACGTACTACGAGCAACCAAGGGATCTCACATCGAAATTTATTAACTTGTGTAGTTACATTGCAAGTTAGTACAGTCAGTTTCCTTCTATCTGTTTAATGTTTTGTTTTATATAATTTTGTAATGTGTCCAATAATTCTCGGACACCCTGTATATTTATTGTTCACAAGGTATAAGACTTCGTAAACTATGTTTTGACTCAAGTAAATTTCACTGGCTTCGTCGTGGCTGTTGCAATTTTCTTGGGAATTCAGTTGCTCGTACGACGAAAAACGCCTGTAAATCACAAAGTAGATATTTTAATACCACTAACATCTAAGTTATTGCAACATAAAACGGTGTCAGTTGTGTTGTCATTTATGACAGTTTTTCGGACACATCGGAAATTTTGCTGATAGATTATTAAATATGTGAGGTGAAACAATGCTGGGAGATAAATCAAGTAGTACTTTCACAGCTTTGTTTTTAATTTTTCTTTTAGGTGTAGCTAAAGATTATCTGTGTTCCTGCTGCAGATCTCTGTATTATATCTCAGTTTATGTTTCTTTATAATTTTTTCTGTATTTTTACAGAGGAGTCTTTTATTTAGGTATGTTAGTTGCTTTGTAATTTTCCAACGCTTGTGTATTTGGTTCTTACACATATTTTTTACTAGTTTGTGAATTTAGACTTAATTTTTGGTTATAATTGTCTTAGTATTTGAGGAAGATTGTTTAGCGTAATGTCCCTAGCTTGCATCTTGTGCTTAGGAATTGCAATTTTTATTTTCCGCTTGAGGGTCGTATTGTGTCACAGTACATAGCATATAAATAATTGTGAGAATGAATTGATTATGCATGTTGAAACACCTTTTTGAAAAATTTGTACGCAAATATAATATGAAAACAGCCTCCCAATCCAGTTTGTTGTGTCTTGGGTTAAGTTCTGTTGCCACTCATACATATATACTCATTTCAAGAGTAACCTTTTGCATTGTTTGGCCAACCAGAAACAAATCTTTTCTTCTATTGGTTGTTCATTAACGCCATTTGTTGTTGTACTCTGACAATGTGCTATGTTCTTCTCTCTATTTCTGTACATAACATTAACTTCAAGTTCTTAAAATGTATAAGTTCTTTTCCTGTTTCAATTCATAGGTGGTCACAAAAAGTTATAATGAAACTAATGAACAATTCATGTATTAATCTCATTATTTTCATAGGCTTCAAACACAATTTATGTATTCTGAATCATAAGAGAATATATTTATACAGTGCCCACAAAATATTTGGGATATTATGGTTTCAAAGGGAAAGCATGGTGATATGCATATTTAGTGATTACAGAAGATAGGTTATCAGCGTAAATTAGCATCATGACGACACAGCATATGGTGTGTGTGTGCGAGCTCCGATAAAAGTAGCTTCAGAGAAGTGGAAAACAGGTTGTCTCACTGCTTGGACTACAAGTTTGCTGAATGCATTTCCTTCAGAGTAGGATTAACTTGAAAATATGTCCAGACGACGTTTAAGCATTGACAACAGAAATAGGGCTGTTGGCGTGTTACAAGCAGGTGTACGACAGATATTAATCTGTCGTGCTGCTTCATGATGCAGTTGCTGCTTTAGAAGTACGACAGATATTAATCTGTCGTGCTGCTTCATGATGCAGTTGCTGCTTTAGAAGTACGACAGATATTAATCTGTCGTGCTGCTTCATGATGCAGTTGCTGCTTTAGAAGTACGACAGATATTAATCTGTCGTGCTGCTTCATGATGCAGTTGCTGCTTTAGAAGTTTTGCAAGCCAGCTACACACAAAATTTCTACCGAATGGAAATGATGCAGATCAAGCAGGGTTTTTACCCCCGCCTCTCAATGAACAGGTGTGGGGGGTGGTCACTTTAAAAAACCAAAAAAAAAATTACCCCACTTTAAAGGGTGATTTATTTTTTCAAAGCAATCCCAAATTTATTTTTTGACTACAATACTCGTGATGTTGAGATAGAATAAATAACCAATGTTTATTCACAATTAAATATTTTATTTTAAGATCTACTGTAGTTTCACTGAGCATTTGGCTTGGCTTCATTAGGACAAATCGAGTTCAAACGTTCAAATCATCGTGAGATCATCAGCATTCTGAGTCACTACTTTTGGCAAGTTGTTTCCACGTGTTTGAAAGAAATCAAGTAGATATCATGTCGTTGACAAACCATGAGCAGTTGCACTATACGTGGAAAGCTTCTAATATATTAAGCTTGAGAGTCAAATAAGTTTTATCAATAAGCGTAGCATTTAAAAAAATCTGGTTAATTTCATGACAATGTTGGGATATAGACGACGACTTCAGTTCTATACGTAAGTCATGTGTTCCTTCACATGAAAACTTAAAAGCCCTACGGATCTATCCTATACATGAAAGTCCACCTTTACAAGCGATCTGATAAATTCCCCAGGAATTTGTGTCTTCAACGTAGTCTTTTGATCCACAAAAATTTGCCTTGTTTATAGATTTGAAAATAACTTTGAAATTTGAACTTTTGAAAGTTCCAAAATTTCTGGACAGCTTTGTCTGCAACGAAAGGACTATCTACACTGCTGGCCACCCAAAATGCAACACCAAGAAGGAAGCATCCGATTGGCCTAAAATTCTCAGCATGCGTCGCCCGCAAGGGGACATGCAAACGATTAGCATTGCAGGGCATATGCAAGTCATATGCGCCCGGCATGCCACTGAGAAGCGCTATAAGAAGGGTGCACAGAAGGCGGGGTGTAAGTAGTGGAAGTGTGTTGTGCTGCCGGACCTGTGCGTTGGAAGCTTCCTGATGCCTCGTCGCAGAATACGGCAGTCATTCCAGCACGTTTCGGAGTTCGACAGAGGACGAATAGTGGCTTATCGCGACAGCGGTTTATCGTACCGAGACATCGGCGCCCGTGTGGGACGACATCCAGACACAGTGAGGCGAGTATGGATTCGGTGGGTGCAGGAGGGACGGAAGAACCGACGTGCGCGAATGCCGCAGCCGTGGCACACTACCGAAAGTGAGGACTGGCATGTTGTGCGACGGGCATTGACGGCTCGCACCGCCGCATCACGAACGTTAGCGCAGGAATTAGGGTGTTTGCGCAACAACCTGTGTCAGCTTGCACTGTTCGACGTCGTCTGCTGGAGCGGAGACTTGTCACACGGAGCCCATTGCACCTATTACCATTACAGTTACATCACCGGCGAGTGCGGCGGCAGTGGGACGTTGAAAGACGCACCTGGACTACGGAAAGCCACGACATTGTCTTCTCCGACGAAACCTGCTTCTGCCTGCAACACAACGATGGTCGGATCCGCCTGTGGCGGCACCGCGGCGAGAGACTGCATCACGCCTGCATTATGCATCGCAATACCGGTCCGTCGCCTGGCGTTATGGTTTGTGGCGCAATTGGATATGTCACCCGCACCCTCTCTGCTACGCATCGCCGGTACACTCAACAGCCACCGCTACATCTCCAACGTTTTGGAGCCTGTAGTCCACCCTTACCTGTAGGACCTGCCAGCGGCCACGTTTCAACAGTACAATGCGCGCCCTCACGTGGCACGCATCGTACACCAATTTTTCATGGGTCCACCTGGTGTCACTGCTGCCGTGGCCCTCCTGTTCTCCCGATATGTCGCCCATCGAACACGTCTGGTCGCTGATCGGCAACCGAGTGGCCCGGCAAGCACCACCCGCGGCGTACATGACCTTAATGAACTGTGGCAACATGGCAGTCTGATGAACTGTGGGAACGTGTGGAAGCAGCCTGGACCGACATACCCGAAGCCCACGTCCAAAGCCTCTTTCGTTCGATGCCGCGGCGTGTAGCAGCCATTATTTCCAGCCATGGGGGCCACACGAACTATTGATGTCTGCGTGTTCCGCAAGTAGCACGAGCCTGTAAGCTCAGTCGTTTCATCTTTGTATCTGTTGTTATGTGTCCAGTAAATCTGGCTTTGCTATCTCGTGTCCTTCTTGGTGTTGCATTTAGGGTGGCCAGCAGTGTATATCCTGTGTGTGCTGCAATTTCTTTAAAAAAACAATCGAGCCCTTTTTTTTGTTGTTGTTATGTTTACTGACCATGGTGAGCAACTCAATGGGCAGTCGCCTGTCCCCAATTTAGGGCCACTAGTTCCAGGGAAGGGAGAGAGCCAGTGCCGTAAGACAAACACAACATCCATGCCTCACCGGGATTCAAACCCAACCCACGTGGAAGAACCGAACAGTCATAAACTAGTGTTGTAGACCACTGCGCCACTGTGACGGCAAAAATCTAGCTTTTTCTGCAAGGAATCATCTGTTACACATAGATGTACTGCACGATATACATGTGTAGAAAACACCAATTTGTTTCCATGACTTTTCTTTATGACTTGTCAACAATAACAACCTACTCGGTTTCGTTCAATTGCATTGAGACAGTTCACTAAAGTCCATGATCGTCAACTAGCTCATGATGTCACATCTGAATGTTTATGCTCCTTTTGTCCTGATGAAGCCGAGCTAAAGGCTCAACAAAACTATAGATCTCAACGTAAAATATTTAATTGTGAATAAATGTTGCTTATTGATTCTCTAATTTCGCACATGGTTTAATCCTTTAATTTAACTAAAATTATATTTACCAACTTGGTGAAGTCACCAAGTCGGTTGACTTTCACAGGGTGATCCAGTTGTACTCTACAGAGAGATACTGACCTGAGGGATATAAGCTCAAGTTTTAAAGCTACAAGAGGTTGTACTTAAGTTACACTCACCTGTGTTTTGCATAACATCCGTAACTTTCCTAACTAGAGCCATGAATAACCAAACCAGAGTAAAATAAAAAAAAATACATTTATGCAACTTTTTTTAGATAATTCAACTGTTTTAAATGCCCAATTATTTCTTTATGTAAATCACTTAAAAGTTTGCCCTAATTAGTGCTGGAAACGTTTTAAATTATGCTCATAAAATTTTATTAAGATATACCCATAAATTTGAATTTATCTTTATATATATTCAGAATCAAGCAAGAAGAAAAAAAAAAGGGAAGTAAACACTGAAAAACAAGTTACTAGTAAAGTGAAAAGCCAAATGAGCACAAGCTGCAGTTACAATTAACTGGAGAGAAAATTAAAAACAAGTTAGTAAAATCATGTAATGCATTGATTATAATACGCTTTCCAACATACTAGAAATCATTACTCTAGTTATCACTCAAGTTATGAGAGGCCGCCCCGGTGGCGCAGTGATCTAAGCGATGGCTTCTGATCATTCGTCCGAGAGGGTTCCGGGTTCGAATCCCGGTGAGGCATGGATGTTGTGTTTGTCTTACGGCACTGGCTCTCTCCCTTCCCTGGAACCAGTGACCCTAAATTAGGGACGGGCGATTGCTTATAGCCCATTGAGTTGCTCACGGTGGTCGTTAAACCTACAATCAAAAAAAAAAAAAAGTTATGAGAATAATGGCTGTGGAAAAAATCTCGGTCCTGTGCCCTGACCTTTGATTCCATTTTGATGATATTCAACAGAACCGGTTTGGTATACCTCCGAAACAACACGATAAAGTTTTGTCGTAATCGAAGCATTTTTACGTAAGTTATGATGCATAAGGGCTATGGAATAGATCCTGCTCCTGTGTCCTAACCATTGAGCCCATTTCGCCTATTTTCAATAGAATGCGTCCCTAGGCAAGACCCTACAACATACTAACATTTCATCCAAATCGAAGCATTTTTACGTAAGTTATGACGCATAATGGCGATGTAAATTATTCCGCTTCTATGTCCTGACCTTTGACCCCATTTCGCCCATTTTCAATAAGCTTTGTCGCCAGGTGGTCCCCTACCACATACTAAAATTTCATCGAAATCGGACCTTTTTTACGTTAGTTATGACGCATAACAGCAGTGGAATGGATCCCGCACCTATGTACTGACCTTTGACCCCATTTCGTTCACTTTAAACAGGGTACATTCCCAGGTGATCCTCTACCAGATACTAAAATTTCATCGAAATCGAACGATTGTTACGCGAGTTATTGTGCGGACGGGCATACGCACACAACGCGTGACGTAATGAGGCATATGGGAATCGCGACCATCGCTCGCCGCAAGATTGTGACGTCATAAAACTTTAATGGGATCCACACACAACGCGTGACGTAATGAGACAGATGGCGTGACATCGCGCCAACAATTTCAAACGCGAGATTATGACGTCATAAGATTTCTAAGCATTGGTAACATTAATGAAATAATGAAACAACGCCATCACTAAAAACGTTATAATTCGGGGTGGTTATTTAACCCACTGAACGAATTCTCCTAAAGTCGAGATCAAGCTAAATCGATTTCTAGCACCAGAAAACGGTATGTAAACGACTTTCATCAAAATTCTTAGAGCCGTTTTCAAAATAAAATGTACATACATACATACAAGAATTGCTACTTTAAGGTGGACGTCAAGTAATTTTGCTTCCTATACTTCCAATGGAAAAACTTCTGTACACATTTTCTTCACAATTAATGCGTTCCCGAGGAAGAAAATTTTAATATCGATTAAAATATCTTCATTTTATAACTTGCAATACTTAATATTTTCTAAAACGTAACCATAATTATGCAATTCAGCATTTGTTTGTCTACTGACGTCAACAAAGTACAGGTCGCGCCATCTTTTTTCTGCACAATTAATGCGCTCACAAGGATAAAAATTTGAACATTGATTAAAATAGTTTCATTTCATAACTTGAAATACTTAATATTTTCTAAACCATAACCGTAATTATGCAATCCAACATTTTTTTGTCCACTGACGTCATCAAAGTAAAGGTCGCGCCATCTTTTCTCTGGTTTCAACACCACCAAAGGAAAAGTTATTGATTTTTAATATGATTATGGTTATGTTTTAGAACATATTAAGTTTTCCAAGTTATAATATGAAGTTATTTTAATCGATGTTCAAATTTTCATCCTTGGGAACACATTAATTTTGAAGGAAATGTGTACAAAACTTTTTCTATTGGAAGTACAGGAATCAAAATTGCTTGACGTCCACCTTAATAATATGGGATAAGGGCAATGGAAAGGATCGCAATCCTATGTCCTGACCTTTGACCACATTTCGTCCATTTTCAATAGGGTTCGTCCCCAGGTGGTCCCCTACTACATACTGAAATTTCATCGAAATCGAATCATTTTTACGCAAGTTATGACGCATAAGGACAATGGAATGCATCCCGATCTTATGTCCTGACCTTTGACCCCACTTCATCCATTTTGAATAGGGTTCGTCGCCAGGAGGTCTCATACCACATAGTAAACTTTCGTTGAAATCGAACCATATCTACGCAAGTTATGACGCATAAGGGCAATGGAATGATCCCGCTCCTACGTCGTGACCTTTGACCCCATTTGTCCCATTTTCAATAGGGTTCGTCCCCAGGTGATCCCCTACCACATACTAAAATTTCATCGAAATCGAACTATTTTTACGCCACTTATCGTGCGAACAAAGCTGGAGCATATACGCTTCTTCAACCTACGGTTGGAAAGCGTAAAAAAGAAAAGGGAAAAAAGCTAAACCACTGATGAAACCTATTCAACTTTTTCTGGGTTTTTTTTCGACAGCCAGAAAGACTCCTTTGGATCCCCCCGCCCCCTCCTTTAATCTTTTTTTTTCCAGTAAGCACCCAAACACAGCAAATAGCTCTAATCTCAACTTAGTATGCTCAGTAGATATGTCACTAACTCACTATTATATGCTATGCTACAAATAAATAGTCCAATATAATAATGACAATTTTACTCACAAAATGACGGTATCGCGTTATTTACATGAAACGTTCATGTCTGGCTTTACTTTGCAAAACCTCTTCATTGCTTCAGAATTTTTTTTTGTGCAATATCGTTTTTAATAGCAATGATGGATAAAGCTGATTGCTGTTCCTGTGTCGTTGAAGCGCTCAAATAAGTCTTTATCAGCTCTAATTTATTTCTTTCCCGCTTTCTTAATTCTTTATTAATTCTTTTCCCGCTTTCTACAGAGACAGGAATTGCAATATTCGAAGGCAAATCCTACTGTTGTGAAAACAATGAACCATATCATGCTGGAATATGAAGTTTAGAGCTTCTATTGTAGTAGCTGAGTTGCATTTACTCATAAGTGCTTGCAAATGCCGCAGCTCTTCAAACAGTTGCTCCCCATCGATATCTTTTTCTTCACCGTCAGCATCCTTAAGGAATTTTTGTAACTGCATGCACTTTTCTTTTAACGAATACCCTGTCAGGCAATTTCTTCAAATTATAAAGGAAACCCGAAGCGTTGGAAAGTTTTTGAAACAGAGTAAATCTTTCCTGAATGGCAAACAGTGCGCTATCAATGAGTGGATAGAAAACCGTTGATTTATATATGGTTTCGCAATCTGTAGCAGCTTTGTTGCAGTTTTCATTGTCAAAAGTGTGTGTTCTTTTTCGCTCTACACTAGGCTGTGGGAATTTGGGATTTATTTCCAAGATGTACATAAGAATAAGGCCTGTCACTCAAGCCTTATTGTTATATATATATACTAGCTATACCCGGCCACGCCTAGCTGTGGCACATTGTGGTTGCATGGATGAGAAATGAGGAACAAAACAAAGCATACGTTTCATAGAAGTTTAATTTTGCAATACTTGTGGGTATACAATATTTTTTGTTTTTCCATTCTCTGCGTAGGTATAAAGGCTATCTGGTTTGCCGACACGGGAACACGCAACATACAGTTGTCCATGTGAGAAGCAATCCGCATTTAAATCTAAACCACACAATTCTAAAGATTGACCTTGAGCTTTATTGATTGTGATTGCGAACGCCAATCGAATTGGGAATTGCAATCTTTTAAATTGAAATGGTGTATCGGTCGAGATCATGGGAATTCGAGGGATGAGGACATCTTCACCTTTGAAAGGCCCCGTTAAAATCGTTGCTTCCACTACATTTTTCATCAGTTTTTTAACTGCGAGTCGCGTGCCGTTGCAGAGTTTTGGCTGATTAATATTCCGCAACATGATAATTGGCACACCTATTTTCAATTTTAATATGTGTGGTGGCATCCCTGGCAGATCAAGTGAGTTCAAAAATTCCGTTGGATAATTAACTACTTCATCTGCTTCCACAACTGTATCTATCGACTTGTATGTAATTTCCTCAGTTTGAATGCTGGATTGAATAACATTATTAATTTGATAGACATCTTTATTCTTCGCGGCAAGGATAGCTCGTTCACTGAGCCAATCGTGATTCCTATAATCAATTTGAATATTAGGAAATACTTTTTCGATCAGTTCTTCTTTCGATGTTACTAAATTACAAAAATTATCAGGAAATGATATTCGTCTTGACGTCTCATCGACTGGCAGTTGTCCGTTCCCAATGTCCAGTAACTGTCGTGAGAATACCTCGGCTGATTGATCGTTCTGCAGCTGGACACGCATATTCGTAGTCAACTGCAATGTACGTACGTGTCGCCACAATGTTGAATATTTCAGGCAAGCATTTATTTCGTCCGCTGGGGTCGATCGAGAAATTACAGGCAATGTTTGCCTAAAATCTCCTGCGAGCAATATCAATGCATTCCCGAATGGTTGAACGTTTCCACGCAAATCTCGCAACGATCGATCAAGAGCTTTAAGCGATTTTTTATGTGCCATCGGGCATTCATCCCCAACAATGAGTTTACATTTTTGTAATACTTTTCCCATACCGGATGCTTTGGAAATATTGCACGTGAGAGTCTCGATGATTCGCATGTTTAATGGCAACTTCAGAGCTGAATGAGCAGTTCTTCCACCTGGTAACAATGTCGCAGCTATTCCAGACGAAGCGAGAGCTAAGGCTATGTCATTTTTTGATCGAACCGTTGCCAGAATCAATCTGATAAGGAATGTTTTCCCAGTTCATCCTGGCGCATCCAAGGATAAGCCCCCCCCCCAACTCCGTCATTTATCATTTGCATTATGCGATCATAAATGCCCTTCTGTTCACACGTTAATTTGGGAATATTTGATTGGACATATGACTGGAGATCACCGGTGTTGTAACTCTGTTCACGGCGCAAATCCACATCAAATGAAGCAGTCGTAGTTCGGTTGGGTGCTGGCATTCCCAATTGACTAAGAACTTTATTTGCAATAGCTAAGCACTTGTCTTCAATATTTATCAATGTTTCGTTGTAAATGCCTTCTGTAAATTCCATGGTCATATTGGCATTTTCTAGGCGTACTCTATGCAAAATATCCTCAGCCATATGCGATCGATATCTTTCCCATAACTCTGTGGGAGATGAAGGGAAGCAAGCGGTCAATATAATTGCGAACAGTGCTCGAATTTGGTTTGGATGTGCAGTGTTGCACGCGTCACTAATACATATATCCCACTGTTGGTCGTTTTCTAATATATTAAGAGCTTTGAAAGGCCCCGTTAAAATCGTTGCTTCCACTACATTTTTCACACGCACTGCGAAAAGTGGCATATGTGACGCCGTCAACAATGTTCAATTGCTGGAAAGATCTAGGACCAGGCACATTTACCAACAGCATGCGAAGGAAAAAACATTCATCTTGATTAGGATGCACTGTATAAAGTCTACCAATTGTATTTTCTCTGAAAATGCCAGGTTTACCGTCGACTGGCTCCCCTCGTCTGCGTCGTACGAATGCCTTTTTAGTTACATTCCACGTGTAATAAGAGGGCACTTCTGTGTACATCAGTGTTCTGGCGAAAGCGTCTTCCTGACATAAGGTGAAGAAAGCAGTCAGAGTTGTACCAGGTGGATTAAGGGCTCTTTGTTGCACATTTGCATCTGTGAAATAAACACGCTGTCCATTCTCTAAATGTACTGCTAAGTGAACCACAGCTGGATTGCGTTCATGCATGGTAAATGAAAAAATTAACCATGCAGCCTCATTGCTGCTTATGTATCTTCCAGCCTGGTATTGTGCAATTTCATCGATAACTCGTACTGCATTTCTGTCACTATTTTCTGGTTGCACACCAAAAACTGCCATATCGCTGCCTTTATTCACATACTTACAGATGTACTTAATCGATTTGACCGAATTTCAATATTCTACGTTTATGTGCGCTTTGTATGTTTTTGACAACAGAGGCGAATATGGGACCACCTAACGGTTGTCTACATCAATATCACCATTTCGCATGTGTATAGTTGCCGAATTCCCGCCATTCTCAGTTGATCGTCTCCTATACTGAGGATATCCATCGTCTCCTGTTACTGTGTTGGCTGCGAATGCTCGAGGATATTGCTTAGAACATTTCCCGTCTACCATGCATGGTGAATTCGGATTTAGTGTACCGCATGGTCCATGTATCATGTTTTTGATAACAACTGCATGCAAATCCTTATTGACGTCGGCCCGTGGAATCTCAGCGCATATCACATCGTCGATTTCGTCTGAAGTTATTTTATCGTATAGCCAGATTAGTATATGCGCATGTGGCAATCCTCTCTTTTGCCATTCTACTGAATACATCCAGCAGCGCACAGATCCAAACACTTCATGTTTCACAATGAAATCCATCAGCGACTTTAGCTTTTGTCTGAAAACACGTGCTGTGATGTCATGCTTATCCACGGGTGATTGCCCAGGAAGTAACAGCTGTTGTATCTCGTCCCAAGCTGGATAGCACGTGAAGGTGATAAATAAGTCTGGACGCCCGTAATGACGAACATATGCCATTGAATCTTGAGCATATTCCTGCATGTGACGTGGACTGTCTATATATGAAGATGGCAAAATAGTAAGCTTTCCAACGTTGGTTGTATTACCGTCATTCACAACTGCATCTCGCAAATGAATGTATTCTTCGGAGCGGAGTTTGGTCTGATTCAAACGAAGAAATAGCAAACGTTCCGTTTCAATTTTTGCATACATATCCACAATGTACTGGTGAAACAACTGACGGCATTTCAAAATATAATTGTCCTCGTTCCTCCGAATCATTAAGCGGTAGGCGTAAAAGTTCATTGCGCTGCACTTTTTATTAATTTCTGCACCATTCACTGGGTTTATCATCTTTACATTGAAATGATATCCATCGGCACCATCCCAGAAGATAACTGGATATTGCAAAGCATCGTAACAACGGTGAGTTCCTGCGACGTTTATCAATTGATCGTTTCTTCGATGGAGAACAATATCTCTAGGGTGGAACTGATCTCCGACTATGACAATTGCTACTTCGTCTATAGTTGGAGCATTATATCTTCGGACATGTTCTCCAGCGGGCGTTTTGTCGGCGTGAATGACAATCTTGTGGGTATCTGATGGCATCATATCCATTGCCGTTTTGAACAAACGCACCAAATTGTTCTTTTCGTAAAGGAGCTCCTGTAGTTGCGAAATGATGGATCTTCTTAGCGAGGTATGTATTCCACAACGTGCATCGACTTCATCTCTATCATCACCGATGAAGTACATTTGAAGGAATTTATGGTCACTATCTCGGAACGGGAGCAGGGAGCCAGCTTTGTGATATATTTGTCCTTTGATTTTAAAAGTTGGCATGAATTGAGCAGTCACAATTTCCGCACCAAATGACGTCATTTGGAAGCAAGAGTTATATTTCCTGATGTTCGATAGGAAATACTTCGATTCAGCGGTAGATCCAGCAAGTAGAGTTTTCAACGGCTCTGGTGGTGCTTCAAGTTGAGGCAATTTAATTTTTCCGCCAGCGCAACACATCCCATTCGTTTCATTATTGAACTTTAGAGCCTGGCAGTAGGTACAGACATGACTCATCTGGCCAATGACAACATGCGGACTTGAACTATAATCAACGGCTCGATTGTACCGGAATGCAAGACGATTTTATTGCAGAATCAGATCTGCTGTTCTTAGGGTACGTGTTTTAGTTATCCTCGACGCCTCGCGTTCATTCCGTTGAGAACGAACCAAATCTGTTGCTGCAGAACGCGACTGCCGTGCTCGCAATCATGCATCCTCAAGCCTGGATGCTCGTCTTTCTGCTGGTTCCGTGTTACGCAACTGGATGGTGCTTAGTCTGTTCCTCTCTTGTACGTATGCCCGCTCTTCCTCAGTCATATTCGAAAGCCGTCTTCTCGATCCTTCTGTGTGGCGAGTGCGACGACCCAAATTCGTTTTTTTGCGAGGCATTATTTCGGTTTTCACTGGAACAGAAGGAAGAGATAAGATTTTAACCTCTTATGGCTCTCACAGCTCTAGGTTGAAAACCATGAGAGATAAGAGACAAAACATAACCTCTACTTACGATTTGGCGAACGGCGCAGCTCAATCACGACACGATCACCTAGTATGGAGAGTGTTCCCCTCGCTTCCAGCAGATGGCGCGTTTGCTGGTACACAGCTGACCGTTGAAAAAGCTGTTTTCTCGAGGTCGCGGGTATGTTACTGACGCAAAAAATAGATAAAAACAACACGATCACCTAGTATGGAGAGTGTTCCCCTCGCTTCTGGCAGATGGCGCGTTTGCTGGTACACAGCTGACCGTTGAAAAAGCCTTCGACCATATATGCTGATAGACTGCGCATGGCATCAAAATTTCTGGCTCCAACATCGCAAGCCACGAAATCACGTGACTTCGGGCAAAAAGATGGTTAACTCGTGCTGTGCTCATCATGAATTTTAGGAGTTTCGTTTTTAGAATTCCATTACGACTTTTCATTCGTGAATACATTTATTATGCTCTGATGCAGCTATTGACAGTGCGCAGTCCATTCGTATATATGGTCGAAGGAAAAAGCTGTTTTCTCGTGATCGCGGGTATGTTACTGACGCGAAAAATAGATAAAAACAATCTTTGAAGCGAGTTGTATATCGTGTCAAAATTTGAGCTCAATCGGTGCAGAACTTGTTGAGTTTTTGAAGCGTACACAAACCAACTTAACATTTTTATATCATCATCATCATCATCATTGTCAACCATTATCAATCCACTGCTGGACGAAGGTCTCCCCAAGTTTCCTCCACAACGGTCTGTCTTGTGCCAGTCTCCTCCATGTCACCCCTGCATACTTTCGAATTTCATCCACCCATCTCCCATGTGGTCTTCTTCTGGGTCTTTTCCTGTCCCTTGGAATCCAATCTAAAATTTCGGCTGTCCATCGATATTCTGTCCTTCTGGCAGTATGTCCAGCCCATTGCCATTTCAGGGATTTAACTCTGATCATGATGTCTTCCACTCTTGTCATTTTTCGGATCCACGTGTTCCTCTTCTTATCTCTCCTGGTTACACCAAGTATGCACCTCTCCATGCTGCTTTGAGTTGTCTGCAGCCTTTGTATGTCTCTTTTAGTTAAGGTCCACGTCTCTGCACCATACGTAAGCACTGGAAGGATGCATTGATCAAACACTTTTCTTTTAAGACGTATTGCTCTTGAAAATTATGCTGTTTCTTCCAAAAGCTCTCCAGGCAAGTTTTGTACGCCGATTAATTTCTTCATCAATGTGACCCTCACTTGATATCTGCTGTCCAAGATAAACGTACGTGTCTGTTATCTCCAGCTTTTCTCCATCAATCGATAAATCTTCATTTCTTGTAAAAGCATTAAACATCACTTTTGCCTTCTGAAAGTTCATTTTTAATCCCACTTCCCTACTCTTGTCAGCAAGTTCCTGGTTAATACTCTGCAGCTCTGATGGGCTAGTTGCAAAAATGACTACGTCATCAGCAAAACGAAGGTGGGTTAGATAATCTCCATTAATCTTTATCCCCTTGTTTTCCCAGCTCAGTGACTGAAAAACACCCTCCAATGTGGCATTAAAGAGCTTCGGAGATATGGTGTCACCTTGTCTCACTCCCTTTCCAATTTTTATGTGTGTTGTATTTTCAAACAGCCTAATCTTTGCACTTGCATTTTCATAGATGTTATTAATAATATTAATGTATGCATCTTCAATACCGCAGGTTTTCAGAGCCATTGTAACTGCTGATGGTTTCACCGAATCAAAGGCTTTTTCATAATCGATAAAAGCCATGCACAATGGAAGTTCATATTCCCTCGCTCTTTCAATTAGTTCTCTCAGCACATGGATATGATCTATTGTGCTGTAGCCACTCCTGAATCCAGCTTGTTCTCTCGGTTGAGCCATGTCCAGTGTTACCTTCAAGCGGTGTGAAAGAACTTTAGTGAAGATTTTATAAACTACTGATAGGAAGCTGATAGGTCTGTAGTTTCCGAGATCCTCAATGTCACCTTTCTTATGTAGCAGGATCATTGTAGCGGTGTTCCAATCCTCAGGAATCTTCCCTTCATTAAGGCATCGAGTGAAAATTTGGGCCAGTACTGTTTCGATTTCTCCACTTGCTTCTTGTATGATGTCTACAGTAATTCCGTCTTCTCCTGGAGCTTTTCCCCGCTTCATGTTCTTGATTGCATGTGCAACTTCTGCTGGAAGGACTGGAGGAACTCTGGTTCTGGTATCTTTCATGATGTCTGGAGTGCATGTATTATCCCTTTCATATAACAACAAACATCAGCAACGAACAAAACAAAATGTTAATTCCCCCTCCCCCAAACCCAAATGCGTAAAAGCAGCAGAGAAGAATTCTCAGAAAAAGCACACACAAAAATTGAAAATGCTTCTTCTTTTTGTGGGTATATATCTAGGAACTCTGCACGTGCCAGAGAAACAACAAAAGAGTATTCAGCTTTCATTTTTGTGGCAAATACAGACTAGCTCACAAAAGAAAAAAATAGTTAGCGGATAATTTTACTATGTAAGAAAATTTACAAATCCATATGCTAATTTGGCATCCCTTCAATTTGGTGGCTGCCTACCTGGCCGGTAAATATTTATATTAGCGTCCTAAATTATTTCGTCGGAAAAATGTCAGTACCTGGAAAAAGAGCGACGTAAAGATTTTAGAGTACGTAAATTAATGACAAATGGTTCAGAAATTTCATATTTTAAATGTGTTTTAAGATTTTCTATCGTAATATTGACCTGTGAGTGTGATGCTGTGATGGGACGCTGCGGTAGGCCTAACGCATCGCTACAGCGACGATGTGAAGCTTTGCTTCATTGAAAGGAAGATTCGCTACGGCGTGTAATTCACGCGCGGACGACTACAAGTCCAAGCGCGTATTTTCTTGCCAGGAGAGCGAACCATGTTATACTCATACGCTACACAATATAGTTCGTTTATGTTTTGTCATTGTTTTTAAGGCAGATGTTGAGAAATTTTTTCGTTTTGTCGCATATGATTCCTTGATTCAAAATAGAAAGTACTGATATGCTTTTCTATGTTGTTCAGAAAACTGGGGAACTATAATTTTTTTTTCGATTCTCGTTTGAACAGCTTCCATTCATAGCTGATTTGCTGTGTCCCTGCACTTTTGGTTCTCTTGTTAATAGCATGTTCGCAAGTCAGTTTCTATCTTACTCATATGTATCTTTTGCAAATCGAAGAGCTTTTATCCTGTTTTTCCTGCCAACAACGTACAGGATACAACAAAATAAAAGGTGGATGCTGTGGACCTATTTTCTGTAGCGAATCACTACATTTATTGCTCTCCTGCCAACAACGTAACCTCTTTCTCTTGTACTCTTCCGCCCGTCATTTCGGCACAGAGGGCCGCGAGTGGCTTAGTGGGCAACGTTCGTGACTGCCACGGAAAGGACCTCAGTTTCGATCCCAGCGAGGTACGAACGCTCGATCCACTAAATATCCGCCGTGCGTCGGATGGGCACGTTAAGCCGCCGGATCCCGGGTACTGCCCCCCCCCCCGGTAACAAATAAGGGCGTCTTCCTCCCCCTTTCTACTTCGCTTCCGTGTCACTTTCCTATCAGGCACTCTAGCCCAAATCTCCTAGCTGCCTATTTCTAAGGGTTGTTTAAGACCTGGGGTCAGACACTCCCTACCTAAAATTCTCTACATATGATCTATGATCTATTTCGGCACAGCAACGAACCTTCCTTAAGGACCAAAGCTTCACATCTTTGCCGGAGCAATGCATTAGGCCTACTGCAGCTTTTCTTCACAGCGTCAGACTCACAGGTCAATATTACGAAACAAATTTTTAAAACACATTTAAAATATGCAATTTCTCTACCATTTGTCATTAATTTCCATACACTAAAATCTGTACATCGCACTTTTTCCAAGTACTAAATTTTTTTAAATAATTAGGACGCTTATCTACACATTTACCACCTGGCCTAACCCTTAGACCGGCCCTGGCTGGAAAACCACAAGATCGAATCTTTACAGCTACCTCAGGTCTCCTGACCTTAATCCTATTAAGAAAATTTGGGAAACTACACAGCAACGTTTAGATAACTGCATTCCATACCCCAGTATACTGGCAGACCTCTGTAATGTGTTGACTAATATGGGACTGACTGCACCAGACACTCATCAATAATGTCACTGCAAGTATGCTTCTTAGGTGACAAGACGTTCTTCGACATATAGGTAGTGTTACTGGATACTGAAATCCAGAGGTATGGACATTCTCTGAATATACACTTTTGTCTATATTGTGGTACTACTTGTTGTGTGCAGAAATTGCCCATTAAATTGTTTTTGTAAACACACTCTTTCGTTTATGTTACGTAGCTTCACTTCCTGCAATATCCCTAACTTTTTGTGACCAGTGTATATATATATACATACATACACTGCTAAAAAAAATGTCACACCCCAATGTTATCTCTACCGGGTAGGTACAAACAAACTGTGACAGTTTGCATGGCTTTTCCACACAGCGTAGCTATGTGATCCAGCCTTTAATCTGTTGCCCTTAACAATCTGATAATAGAAGAGATCCATAATTCAGAGAGAGGCTAATTAGGAAGCACTGGCCTAATCGGAAAAGTATTAATCCGACAGTGAATAGAAATATTGGTTTGTGGCTCTCTAATTTAATTGCTTAGAAATGAAAAGATTATTCATTCAGAGAAATCTGAAGATACAGAATCAACTAGCAAATACAAAAATTGGTCTATTACTCTTGCCATTTGGAAACAAACAGCTACAAAATTCAGAGTGAACATTAAATTCAAAACCTGTAGTACCAAAAGTAAACAGTTTTCAAAATGGTTTTAAAACATTACAGAAACAAAGGGGCAATTGATATGTGTTCAAAAATAATATTGTTGAGAGAAAATTAGTTAAAATTATAAAACAAAATCCTCAAAAAACTATACTTCCAACCAAAATAGTAGAATGTAGAAGTACGTGCGTGATAGTTTTCAAATTATTAGCAGATTTTTCCAATACATTTTTGCTTGTAGATTAAAAAAAATCAAAATGTTATTTACAGAAATTAAAACACTTACTCAAGGTTTTGCTCAGATTAATATACTTAATTACATTTTAACTTGAAGTGAATGTTCAAGTATTTTTCACATCTCCTCAGTTCTTTTGTTTTTACAGACGTTTCTAGCCTCTAGATTTTATCAAGGCCTGTTCTCAGTACATAGGAACTGTATCAAAAGTTTCCTTTACACAGAAGGAATTTAAATTTTATTGCCAGGTTTTTCTTGCAGCAACTAGTTATTAAATTAAAATCTTTTCCTTAAGTATTTTGTAAGTCGACAGTAATTTTTTAACTAAGTTGTTGATAATACTATTTATAATTTTTAAAGGTTCATCAATGGAACTGTTTTCTGGGTATAACATTTTTCTGTAATTCTCTTGTTTTTATGAGATTCATAGTCCAATATTTTAATATTTTGCCATAAAGTTGAATTTCACACACATTCAATTGTATATTGCAGTCATTGGAATTTGTAATGTCTTAAGAATTATTTGTTTATTGTTTCTTTAAATTATCTTATTCTATTGCCATCGTGATATGCGGGTTTACAGCAAGTTTTGTTTCAATGGTTGTGTACACAGATACATTTTGTTTTTATACAACTCTGCATCCAACTTCTCCCACCCCTCCATTCCTGAAATTTGAACAAAAATTTAGTAAACTGTAACTGGAAAAGCAAAGCAACTGGCCATCTTGCCTGTGACGGGTTCAATAGCATTCCTCTGCTTCAATATTTTATAGGCACAACTCTGATAAGTGGAAGGGGAGTGGGCACATTTGGATGTAAGTGTGTACTCCCACAGTCTAACAAAATCTTGCATTTGATATTTGCATATATTCCATTTGGATGCAGATACATTATGATTTCAGTATGCTTAATTCACATCTGGTATAAAATGTGCATTTTCAAAAAAAATGTTAAATTTGGGCATGCCTTATGTAGACTTTGAATTGTGACTGACAATTTACTTCTTGGCCACAGGACTTTGTACAGGGTGGGTTTTGAATTTTTTTCAACCTTGAAGCTTTCTGGATTTAATAAGTATCTCTCCAATAGCTTATTCCGTTTCTATTACTCTACACTGAATATATTTCGTGCAAAAAAACTGGCTGAATGAGCCTAAGAAATGCTGATCTAATATATGATAACAGCAATATAGAGTATACTTCATAACTAACATACCAATAAGCTGCGTTTGTAACAATGTTTGCTCCACAGAGGCACATGGAAGCACATTTGAGTAATTAAGCACAAATTCAATACCGCTCTCTAAACATCTGAAGAATTAGAATTTCTTTTACAACTAGTTACATATGTTATTTAAAAATCTAACCGAATATTCAGTAGCTCATAAAAATGTAAAGGTTTAAAATTTGGTTTTGACATTTACCACCCCCCATCCTTTCCTTGAAATATATTTTTGGTACTCTTTCACCAAAGTACAAATAAATTAAAAACGAAACAGCTCTGTTTAGATCCGAAAATCTAACTTACTACTCCTAGTTTAAAATGCAGTCTATGATATATATACTGTATATACGTGTTAAGAAAATACATGAATATTTGTTGAACGGGATTCACACCTAAATAATACAGTAAACAAATCTATACAAACTCCGTTTATTGGTGTGGAAGTATAATTAAAGAATGAATACAAGGGAAAATTGTATCTCCCGAGCTTTCGTTCTCCAACCGGGAGGCTTTCTCAAGGGTTGCAGACATTACTAACACTTCTGGCGAGTATAATCAAAAGATTTCGAAACACTGGTGGTCGGGAACGTCGTATTTTGAAAATTTGATGCTCGAGGCACGAGGCGATACACGGGTTTCTTTCATGCGGAGAATCATCTCAGCATGTTCCTCCACGCGGACGGTATATCAACAGATTGGGTATCGTTGTATGCGTAGGGATGTGTGGAGATTTCAATACTCTCTCTGATCAGTGTACTTTTGTAGCCTGTATACGGCGCAATTATCTTTACTTTATTCCATAACGGGACTGCGTTTTTCTGTGCTACTTCTTTAGACAAGGCTGTTAAAGTCTTTCCCAATCTGATGTCTCTCATGTGCTCCTTAGACCTTACAGCAATCGACCTTTTCGTCATTCCGTAGTAAACTTTCAACGAACCGTTCGGGCACATCAGAGGTATCATGTACACTCCTGCTTCCGATTTCCTGTCTGGGTTTCTGTACGTTTTTGCCACTGCTCTGTGTATGCTGTTCGGGGATCTGATGCCGATGTGAAGGCCATGGCTTCTCATTAGATTTTTGAATGAGTAAGATAATTTTGGGATATACGGCACAGATCCGGCGTAACATAAATTATCTCCTTTCGCCTTAGGGGTTGTACGATACCTTGACTGGACTTTTTGTTGGACTTTTCTTAGATCATGTTCGGGGAAACCAGCTGCAATGCCTTTATTAATGACATCTGATATCTCTTTATTCCTTTTATATGTTCACGTGTTAAGCGTACCTCCACGTGTTACGAAACGAATACATGAATGTCTTCACGTGTTACGGGAATCTCCACGAATTACGAAACGAATACATGAATTGTGTTCGAATTCGAAGCCTCTGAATTGAAACAGGAAAACAACTGACCTTTTAAGAACGATAAAATCCACCGATTAGGTAGAGACAACACTCTTATCCATGCAGCGCTGGCCACCATAACTCACCGTCCGTTCCGTACCGCAAGCAGGGCTTCCACTGAGTTTCTGTAATTTTTCCCTCTCAAGGAACAAAATATCCCTTTTTTCCCTGTATCAAAGTACAAATTCCTTAAAAATTTCCCTGCCCAAATTGCGTGGAAAAAGTATGTTATATATTCATGAAACTTTCTAAATATTAATTTTGTGACAGCAACATGAAAATCATGGGAGAGTTGTTGCACATCGCCATTTAATAAACAATCCTATTTACTTTTTTTGATTGCATGTTTAACGACCACCATGAGCAACTCAATGGGCTATAAGCAGTCGCCTGTCCCTAATTTAGGGCCAGTAATTCCAGGGAAAGGAGAGAGCCCGTGCCGTAAGACAAGCACAACATCCTTGCCTCACCGGGATACGAAAACGGACCCCTTTCGAACGAACGATCAGAAGCCATCTAATCTTATTTAGATATAAATAAAAACAAATGAAAGACATTTCATTCTTTTTCTTAGCTTTCTGTTAATAAGAGCTTTAAATTAAATATGAAATCAACAGGGAAGAGCGAAAAAAAGTTGCTCATTTTTTGAATTCTCTTCAATTATTGAAAAACAAAAAGCTTGGGTTTCCAGCGCCCAGTATTCATTTTTCAAATTTCTGTAACAAGTAAAAAATATCCTTTTTTTGTTTTTTTCCAGTGGGTTGCTTACCTTTTGCCACAATGGGCAAGAATATATTTCATAGTTTAGAATTCATATGCAATTTTGCATTTTGTGTGTGATAAAGGCATCAAAAGCCAAAAATCTGTTACACAGAAAGAAAAAGCAATAAATTATTGCCTTGACCCTTCCTTCATGAGTTTAGTAATAGCAAAATCAACTAACAGCATTAAATGTATAACATTTAAAATAGATACATTTTATTGAAACAATTATTCATCTTAATTATTTAAATATATATTGCACATAGTTCAACCAAAAGCGAAAGCAGAGATATATTTCTGACCTCCCTATTTTCATGTTCAAGAACAAGACGTTTTGCGTAAAAGTTTAAGGTCTTTCCATCTGAAATCAGGAAGGAATACTCTACATGAAATCTTACCAAATTTTGGTGGAATGTAACAGAACCTCCCAGATTTTATTTACATCTAAATTTTTCACATCTCTTTATGTATCTCTGCAAAGCAGTAGTCAAAGTAATTTGCAACTAACATAAAAAAGGAATTTCCGTTTTTATTTTATATGTATTCATTATTTCCTTTCTTATAAAAAGAAAGAAATGATGAATACATATAAAATAAAAAAGGGAGCAAAACCTAAGAATTTCCCTTTTTCCCTTTTCTTAATTATTTTTCCCTCTCAGGAGCAAATTTTCCCTAAAAAGGGAAAATTTCCCTGAAAATGGAAGCCCTGACTGCAAGTGACGTCACAATCAGGTCAGGGCACGACGTTGCCGCAGACGAGAAGCTGCTTTGAAACCAATGGAATAAAAGCGTCTAGGCGTAAAGCAAATAACATGAGGAATTCAATAATCTTTATCAATTATACACAAGCTTACTGTTTTATCAACTGTATAATTTAGTTCTTTTTACCTGAATGTGACGTTGCGTCAAAGATTAGCTGTGACCTATATATTCTGAAAAATTACAAGAATATTTTTCTAATTCATTAACTTTCACTCACTGAACTTGGTGATTCCACGAATATTTATCAAGGAAATACTGGGTACCCCTGCTAGTACACAGTGCTTCTTTCAGGCATACATTCGGGGGTGCAAAGCTCTCCCAGAAATGACCATTTGACTCCCCCCGGAGACATTTTAGGTTACCGAGCCAAATGATAATAAATTCAGGCTGTGATGAAATTCTTTTTCTTTTTTATGCTACAAATATTTCTCCAATTATATTATTTTTGATATTTGTTCTAGTATTATAGTTTATTTTGCTAAAAGTATATTTACATGCTATTCTTCAAAATATAATAGGTAAACTAATCATACTTAATTGCCTGAGAATCGTGATTCAGGACCAAGAGTGTGTTAAATGAATTTTATTAGATAAAAATTTTAAGCCTGCCTCCCAACTTCCCCCCCCCCCCCCCCAACCTCTTCTCGTTTCCCAGAAAAAAGTTTGTTATTCTTAAAATGTTTGAAAGAGTAATTACTATATCAGGAGCGTATACAGAATTTTTCTTCGGTGGGGACCAAAAATGGAAGTTTTGGGAAATCCACCAGAACAAAATTAAAGTTAATGAAAAATAGAAGAAAAATTGAAGCATTTTTTTCTAATGTAATTTGATACATTTTTATTAAATTAAGGCATTTTTTTCCCAATGAAAGTCGCATTTTAACGAAAAAAAAATAATAATAAAAGAAACACTTTATGGGGGACCAAGGCCCCATAACGTGTTACTTCTATATCCATATAAATATAGTAAGTAAAAATTATGTGTATACACTATCGACCAACAAGTAATTGGACACCTGTGATAGCAAAGGAAAACAAAGTTTATTCACCTTCAATAGTTGGTGGAGACTCCACGAGCGGCGATTACAGCTGCGACTCATCCGGGGCATACTCTCAACCAGGCGCTGTACGACGGCTAGCGGTATTATCTTCCACTCAGCTTGGAGAAGACAGGTCAGTTCCTTCACCGATTTTAGACGGTGGTGGCACCCCTTAATTCGACGCTCCAACTCGTCCCAGAGGTGCTCGATAGGGTTAAGGTCCGGGCTCTGCGCAGGCCAGTCCATTCGATGAAGCCCATTGTCACCATGCCAAGCCATGGTGGACCTCGCAACATGACAGGTGGCATTGTCATCCTGAAATTAACATGGGTCCACCCCGTAAAACTGCCACAACGTAGGAAGCGCATGGACAGCCAAAATGGTGCAGTAGGTCTCGGCGTTGAGTCTACCAGGAATTGCGACCAAGGGTCCCGTGTCATACCAGGAGAAACACCCCCATAGCATAATTCCACCGCCGCTGGACTTCACAGTTGGCACAATACATTCCTGCAGGAGGCGTTCTCTAGGCAGAAGCCAAACCCAGAACCTACCATCCAAACGGTAGAGAGTGAACCTTGTTTCGTCGCTCCAGAGAACCTGTTTCCACTGTTCAACGGTCCACTGTCGACGTTCTTTGCACCACGTTAGCCGAGCAGCGCTATTGGACTTGGTGATCAAAGGCTTGTGGGCGGCAGCGCGTCCATGATAACGGGGCAGATAGGCTTCCTTGCGGATGGTATTCATCAAAAGAATACTCCCGGATGCCTGTTGAAACTCCTTGCGGATGGTATTCATCAAAAGAATACTCCCGGATGCCTGTTGAAACTCCTCGCGGATGTGGCCCATCGATTTGGTGCGGTTCTTCCGAATTTCTCTGGCCAGCACCCATCGGTCTCTAACTCCCACTTTTGTGGGTCTGCCGAGTCGGGGAACATTCCGACAGTCACCTCTCCTCTTCCACTTGCCAATCACGTAGGCCACTGTCGATTTTGGGTACTTCAACTCGCTGGATATGTCACGTATGAATCGGCCATTTCTGTGATACCCGACGATTACACGTTTCTCGAAATCAGAGAGCTCCGAACTGCGTGACATCTTGCATGCGACAGGTTGCGTTGTTGTTTCCCACACGATATTTAACGGCGGCGGCCGTGACGTGTATGAGGACCGCAGATATCGTCGATTGCAGGGGTGTCCAATTACTTGTTGGTAGATAGTGTATATAGTAAGTGGAAAACTTGACCCCACTAAGGTTCCATTTGCCCCCTCCCCCGGTCCAAAATTCCAGAAAGAAACACTGCTAGTATATAAGTTTGAAGACCTGTTTATATACCCAAAATATATATATTTAAATTTTTAATCATTTCTACAACGATAAATGTATGCACATAAACCTCAAAAGGCATTATTAAAGGCAATGCAATCAAATTTGCTAACATGAAGAAAATGCAACGTTGTGCAAACGTAATGAATGTGACAAAATCGCAACGGTAACAGATGTAACATTTAACAAACGTTTATCAAACGTAGTCTTTGCAAGGAAGACCAAATATCAATCGAAATGCGACGTTCTTTAAACGTCATGTGCTACTTGTGACCTCGATGTTTTTTTTAACATGGATGCTTTGCCATCGATGATTAATGTTTTAACCTCGATGCTGCAGAAGCCGATGCATCGAAAATACATCGAGGTTTCGTGACGGATCTTTGCAACTGGTAGAGAATATCTTCTACGAAAAGTAAATGCATTTCTTTTTGTTACATTCTTTTAAAGAGGAAAGAAATATCACCTTCCTATTGGCTGTTTTAGTTGATTCGTTGGCGAAAACCGGGATCTTTTTCTCGATGGAATGTGAGCCGATGCACCGAAAAATCATCGATCTGTCCACCGATACATCGAAAAAACATCGATTGTTTCGAGATATATTATTAGTTATTTGGGGCTGAATTGGTTAGCAATCACCTTTATATTGAACAGAGATTTTACCCACCGATATGCCCATTCGCTGCTGCAGATCAAAAAGTGTGAAATCTTTGGGTTATTAACAAGACATCGTGGTTCACACCGATACATCGAAAAAACATCAAGGTTTCTACCGATACATCAGAAAAACATTGAGGTTTCCACCGATACATCTATCGTTTTAACTGTTTAAACAAACATTATGTTATTGGATGTTGAACTGGTGAGTATCACTGTTATATTAAAGACAGATTTTACAAATCGTTTCCTTATTTACTGGTGCAGGTGGAAAAGTGTGAGTTCTTCAGTTTATTAGCAAAACCTCGAGGTTTACACCGATGCATCGAACAAAAATATAGGTTTCTACTAATACATCGAACATTTTAATAAATATTAGTTCCCCCATGTGTTTTGTGTGTAATCAGTGTTATATTGAACAGAGATTTTGCACATCTATTGCGTATTTACTACTGCAGATTGAAAACAACGAGGTTTTCGGCTTATTAGCCAAAACATCGAGGCTTTCACCGGTACATCGAAAATTTCCATCGATACTGTCGATGCATTGATGTTTTGGGAATGAGTAACCACCGATGTGTCCATCCACAGGTCCCAGCAGCTTGCTTCCGCTTCCGCTGTTCTCTGCTCCTAAAAAAACAATTCTCTCTATCTCAGTGGTCAACTCCTCCATCAGGGCTAAAGGCTCCAGCTCGCACCAACTGCTCTTCTCGAACGGAGTAACCCCAAGGTAAGTACCTTGGTACAACACGACGTACATAAAATCCTCGTGTCGCCAAGGGCCATAAACCACAAGGCGTCCTCCTTCGCAAAGGTCACTTTGGACAGCGCTCTAAAAACACCGGGCGTCTCTGCAATAACCTCTCGGTAGGACAATGTGTCTCCCCCTTCCTAACTTAAACCCATAAGACCACCCAAGATCTCTCAGAGAAACGGCAGGAACGTTCGCTCCCAACAACATATGCGCGCGAGAGACAAAAGAAAAATGAATATTGCCTGTTTAAGCAGACAGGAAAATTATCAGAAGTCGACACTAGGTGGCAGTAGCAACACACAACAGCGGCGGAAAGGGGTTTGGGTTTACTTAGAACAGCACAAGGGCGCAGCCAGTATTTCTTATTTAGCGAAAGAATAGTGTTGTAATAACATCTTTGAATATGTCTAAAAAGCGTAAAGTCTATCACGAGGGCCGCGTATTTCAGGAGAAATGGAGTGAGAGTTATTTTTTCGTAGGGAATAAGGGCAAAGCAACATGCTTAATTTGCCAAGAAACCATTGCAGTGTTGAAGGAGTATAACGTAAAGAGACATTACGGTACAAAACATGCTGGCCAATACAATACGTAGACTGGACAAATGAGGCAAGATAAAGCTAAAGAACTGCAACGTAAATTAACAAACCAAAAAAATATTTTCAGAAAAGTTACTGATAATGCGGTAATTGCAGTCAAGGCAGGTTTTGTTGAGTCAAAAATTCTAGTTAAAAATTTGAAACCATACAAAAATGGAGAGTTAGTTAAAGAATGCTTGGAAGAAGTGGAAAATATAGCGTTTCCAGAGAAAAAAATTATTTCAAAGATTAGCCTTAATCGTATGGCGGTAGCAAGAAGAACAGAAGAAATGGCATTATATATTGAAAAAACATTAAAAGAGAAAATATCAGATTTCACGTGGTTTTCATTGGCCGTAGATGAAAGCACAGACGCCACTGACACTGCACAGCTGTCAATTTTTATCCGTGGTACTAACTGTAATTTCAGTGTTACGGAGGAGTTGATGCTTTAATTCCTATGAAAGATACAACCAAAGGATCAGACATTTATTGTGAAGTTAAGAAAAGTCTTGGTAAAGTATGATTTGAACTTAAAAAAAGTTACATGGTATTTCAACTGATGGAGCTAAAGCTGTGGGGAAGAACCAAGGATTAGTGAACTATTTAGCAACAGATTGCAAGGACGTGGGAAATGATATTTTTTTTTATTTTTTATTTTTTTATTGGAGGTTTAACGACCACCGTGAGCAACTCAATGGGCTATAAGCAGTCGCCCGTCCCTAATTTAGGGACACTGGTTCCAGGGAAGGGAGAGAGCCAGTACCGTAAGACAAACACAGCATCCATGCCTCACCGGGATTCGAACCCGGACCCCGTTCGGACGAATGATCAGAAGCCATCGCTTAGACCACTGCGCCACCGGGGCGGCATGATGTTGTTGCATGCGATTGTCTCTTACACCAAGAAAACCTTTGTGCAAAACCCATTAAAATGGAACATTCATGAAAGTTATTATCAGAGTAATAAACTTTATTCTTTCCAGAGGAGTCGCTCATCGTCAGTTCCGAGAATGAATTCTTGTCCAAGTTAGATTCTCAGTAAGATGATGTCATTTATTTTACACAAGCTCGTTGGCTAAGTGCTGGAAAAATGCTGAAACGAGTGTATGACTTGCGTAAAGACGTAATATATCTTTTAAAAAGTCGTGATCAGAATCTGGTATCAGACTTTGAGGACAAGGAGTGGGTATGAGATTTATCTTTTTTAGTCGATATTACTCAACATCTGAACGAGCTAAATACGAAGCTTCAAGGAGAAAATAATATGATACACAACCTGTTTTACTCCAGTAAGTCATTTGACGTTAAGCTGGCATTATGAAATTCACAAGTTAAGTCTGATCAATTGTTGAATTTTCCGACAATGAGTGCAAGTTCTGCTCTCATTGTCGGAAAATTCAGTTTGCTGCAAGTTCTGAGGATCCCATGAACTTTATTAAATATGCCTCACTAGTAGAAAATCTGCAAAATGAGTTCAATCATCGATTTCAAGGTGTCCGAAAATTTGAAAAATCGTTTGACCTGTTTGCAATACCATTCGCAACTAATATTGAAACGGCGCCAGTGTATTTTCAGATGGAGATTTCTGATCTCCAAAATAACTCCGAATTAAAGGCTAAATTTGCAGAAATTTCACTACTAGAATTTTACAAAAAGTACTTGGCTTGTGAAATGAAGAGATTGAAAATCCGCGCTCGAAAAATTGCAACATATTTCGGAAGCACCTACTTATGGGAACAAACATTTTCTGTAATGAAACGGGTGAAATCAAGAGTTCGTTCTCGTCTAACTGATGAACACTTGGAGGGAAACCTGAGTATCGCTGTGCCCCATATTGAAGCAGATGCTGAAAGACTAATAAAAAACAAACAATGTCAAATTTCTCACTAGAGACCTATAAAAAACAAAAAGGTGTTGGCACGCCTGCATGTTTTTTAAGCAAGTAAGTTCTTTTGTTTAATTACTTTCTGTACACGTCTTCATTAATTTTTACCTTTTTTTAATACAATATATTTTGGTTTTGGGTTTTTCTTAATCTTTTGTGTGTGAAGGGGGGACCCCTGCGGCCAGCCGTTGTTCAGTCAATCTGAAATTGGCCCGTAGGTGTTGAAAGGTTGTGCACAACTGCACTATACCATTGGCATGAAAGGATGTACCTGTGCTGCAATGATGTTTAAGTAGGTGGTAGAAGTCATAGTTTCTCGCACATGGATAACGACATAGGTTGGTTGGTTGTTCGATTTTTATGGCGCAAGGGCCATGGTTGGCCAAAGAGCGCCAGAAACAAGACAAACAAATAGTATTAAAAGTGTGGTATAAAGCTTAAAATCTGACTGATCATGTAAAACTGAAAAATGAGAACGATGGAAGGGCTAAAAAAGATAATGGAACAAACAGTATTAAAAACATGATACAATTAATTAAAATCTAGCTGATGCAGTAAAACTGAGAAATGAGGATGATGATAGGCTAAAATCTGGATACGTTTAAAATAGTCAATTTCTTTAAAAAATGAAAACACGGCAACAGAGTCACAGTGGTCATTGAGGAGCCGCTGCAGTGTAGCGGCGTCCTCGGTCAACAAATGAGAATGAAAGAAATGAAAACGTACATCACGAAAACGAACACAGGTACACAGAAGATGAGTGACAGTGAGTCGGCAGTTGCACGTCTCACACACCGGCGCAGTGTCGCCACACAGCAAAAAGCGGTGAGTGAAACGACAATGCCCAATGCGGAGACGCGCAAGCACCACTTCCTCCCTACGGTTCCGACGATATGAGGATTTCCAGACTTCAAGATTAGGTTTAATACGATGCAGTTTATTTTCCACCTGTTGGTCCCACAGACCTTGCCACGTTCGCTTAATATGGTCGCGTACCAGAAAGCGGAAATCCCGGTGAAACAGTGGCAAGGGTGTGACGACCAAAGAGGAAGCAGATCGAGCAGCCGCATCAGCACACTCGTTACCCGAGATTCCAACATGCCCAGGAATCCAGCAAAACTGAACCTGAAAACCGGCCTCGAGCAAACGACGAAGTACCTGTCTCACATTCACGAGAAAAGGATGGTCACGGCAATCTGCAGATGACAAAGACTGCAAGACACTCAAGGAATCCGTATAGACCATAGCACGATGATGAGAACTCGACTGAACATGGAGAAGAGCGAGATACACAGCATGCATCTCCGCTGAAAACACCGTGGCCTCAGCTGGGATCCGCGCTACTGAAACGTCATCTACACAGACAGCCGCGGATCCAACGACTCCATGCATTTTGGAGCCATCAGTAAAAATAGGAGTGTAATCAAAATTTAGGTCACGGTGCTCAGCGAAGAGCTGCTGGTACACTGACGCAGGGGTTGAGGATTTATCGAAAGATGAAAAGGTGGTATCAACCATGACACCAAGTGGGTGCCATGGCGGATCCCCAAAGTCCCTGGTCTCTCCAACAAGTGACAAGTTGAGCCCTACATCACGGGCTACGGCCGCCATACGAAGACCGAAGGTTGAAATGCACGAGGGCCGGTTCCCGAATAAACGAGCATGCTGGGGATGAAAAACTGCATCGTATAAAGGATGGCCTGGAAGAGATCTAAGTTTCAGGTAGAAATGAATAGACAGCTGCAGACGGCGTAATTCAAGCGATGGTTCGTTCGCGTCAGCGTATAGGCTGGGAATCGGAGATGTTCGAAATGCTCCCGAACAAAGACGCAGTGCTTGATGGTGAATAGTGTCCAAAGGCCGGAGAACGGAACGACGAGCAGAGCCATACACGATACAACCATAATCCAGTTTCGACCGGATTAAGGAATGGTAAATACGAATCAAAGACGTCCTGTCTGCGCCCCACGAGACTCTCGAAAGGATCTTAAGAATGGATAGAGCCCGCAGACAGGAAATCTTGAGCTGCCGAACGTGCGCACGGAACGTAAGCGCACGGTCGACGGTCAGACCAAGGAACTTGGTCTCCGGCAAAACTGGTATGGCTGCACGGTCTAAAAACAGCTCTGGGTCAGGATGGAGGCCACGCCTCCGGCAGAAATGGACACACGCTGTCTTGTCGGGAGAAAGAACGAAACCATTGCTATTCGCCGTTTTAAAGATCTGATTAATTGCAGACTGCAACTGCCTTTCAATAAAATGCATGCTTGATGACGAGCAGAAAATGTGCAAGTCATCAACATAGACAGTAGCCGAAACCGCAGGAGGAAGATTTGTGAAGAGACAATTAATGCGAAGGATGAACAATGTGACAGATAAAATGCAACCTTGAGGAACACCTTGTTCTTGATGGAATGTTGCCGATAGCGTCGTACCCAGGCGCACCTGGAACACCCGATTGCGAAGAAAATTTAAAATAAATGTCGGAAGATTTCCTCGCAATCCGCATGCGTGGAGGTCACGGATAATACCATGCCGCCACGCACGATCATAGGCTTTCTCGATGTCAAAGAATACAGAAACCAGGTGCTGCCTACGCACGAACGCCTCGCGCACAGATGTCTCAAGGTGCAGGAGATGATCGTGAGGTGAACGATGACGGCGAAAGCCGCTTTGTGATGGTGAAAGTACTTGATGAAATTCTAAAAAATGAACTAACCGGGAATTAACCATGCGTTCAAGAACTTTACACAGACAGCTAGTGAGAGCAATTGGACGATAACTAGAGGGAGACTTAAGATACTTGCCAGGTTTGGGAAAAGGCAGAACAACTGCTTTTCGCCAAGACTCCGGGAAACTGTGCTCCGACCAAATACGATTGTAAAGGATTAAGAGATTCTCGAGAGACGACTGCGAGAGATGACGGAGCATGTCATAATGGATGCCATCGGGACCGACCGATGTAGCGCCGGACCGATGCAGAGCCACCCTGAGTTCAACCATGCTGAAGGGGAGTTATATCCCGTGTCGAGAAAAGGCGCAAAGGAGATTCTCTGGCGTTCCGCAGTGGATTTCATTCTTTGAAAAGAAGTAGGATACGCCAGGTCACTCGACACGGAGGCAAACGCCTCCCCTAAACAATCAGCAATCTCCCCGACTCCAGCATATGTGCAGCCGTTGCTCTCGAGAATGGAGATCTGGTGAGAGCTGTAGTTACCCCGGATCTTTCGGATCTTTTCCCACACACTTTTCGAACTGGCACGTGAAGTGAGAGATGACACATACTGGATCCAAGACTCCCTCTTGCTACGTCGACGCACCAACCGAGCATAGAATTTTGCTCGTTTGAATTTAACGAGATTAGCATCGGTCGGATAACGCCGAAACGTAGACCAGGCCTTATGTTGAGCTCTCCTAGCCGCTGCGCATTCAGGGGTCCACCAAGGCTTCGGACTTCTGGAGAGTGTCGTCGATGTTTTTGGGATAGAAAGATCAGCTGCCTGAAGAATACAAATTGTGACTTCAAGAACCGCTGCGTCGATTGACTCTTGGTTCACCATTGCAGAAGAGATCAAAGCTGACGGCGTGAAGACCTCCCATCTCGCACGCTCCATTTTCCAACGAGGGGGGCGGGAGGCAGAAGTTGGCAAGTTGGCATGATGCGAGAGCAAAATCGGATAATGGTCGCTCCCGTGGAGGTCGTTACACACCGACCACGACCATTCAGCAACAATTGATGGTGATCCCAAGGTCAAATCGATCGCACTGAAGGATCGTGTCGGTTCATGGAAGTACGTGTCAGCACCGGTGTTAAAAAGGCACAAAGAGGCCGAGGACAGAAGAGACTCTATGCGACGACCTCTCGTGCTGATGCTGACACTACCCCACAAATGATGATGGGCATTGAAGTCACCTAGTATTAGAAAGGGTGAAGGCAGCTGATCAACCAATCTCTCCAGTACCGGGACGCTCACGTTCTCGTCCGGCGGCAGATAGACACTGCAGACAGTAAGAGGTACAGGCATAGAAATACGAACCGCCATGGCCTGCACAGTTGTGGAAATCGCGACGGAAGATACCGGAACCCTGTGAGGGACGAGAATAGCAACTCCCCCACAGGCTATATTTCCAGACGAGTTATCTGTCCGAAATGCACTGTAGCCTCGAACTGAAAGCAGGTCCGATGGTTTAAGCTTCGTCTCCTGTAGACAAAGGCACACCGGAGAGTAAAATGAAAGCAGGTCCGATGGTTTAAGCTTCGTCTCCTGTAGACAAAGGCACACCGGAGAGTAAAATGAAAGCACATGTTTCACTTCATCAAAGTTCGTCCGAAAACCTCGACAGTTCCACTGAATGAGTGAAGCCATGGTTATAAGTGAAATGAAAATGAAAATGATCAAACAAAGTCCGGCTCCATCGCCTCTGCTGGGGGTTCCCCCAGATCTGGAGGCGTGTGACCAGGGGCTAAGATGGGAGCATGTTTTGTCCCAAGTGTCTTACCGGGAAGCGCACGACGTTGAGTCGTTTCCTGAGATTTTGGAGGAGAAGAAATGCTTTTCTTATCCTGGGCTTTGGTCTTTTTGTTAGAAGAAGTGGCCTGACTTCCCTTGTTGGTGGTGGGATGAGTCTGCTTCGGCGAAGTGGTGGGTGGCGCTTTCAGACCCCTAGCTCGAGACTGGAGTGCCTCCAGTCCGGCTGCGATGATGTCATTAACATTGAATGGACATTTAAGGGGGATCTCAATGTCGGTCTGAGTGGCAACCGTAGATTTGGCAACCACCACTGAAGCGTATGATCGCCGATCAGATGTAACAGGAACCACTTTTCTTCTGGCCTCAGGATAGGAAATATTTTCCACCGTTTTGATCCTTTGGATTTCCTTCTCCTCCTTCCACTTGGGATAATCTTTGGCTGATGCTGCGTGTGAACCCTTGCAGTTCACACAAAACTCAGCCTCGGCCACACATTCCTGCAGAAGATGTTCTGTGGCACCACAGCGTGCACACCTAGGATTACTCCTGCACGACTGCTGAGAATGGCCATAAGACTGGCACCTAAAACATCTCAAAGGGTTAGGGATGTACGGGCGTACCTCGAGGTGGAGATACCCTGCCTTGATGGATGTAGGCAGGGAAGGGCTATCAAAAGTTAAAATGATGTTCCGGGATGGGACGGACTGCCCATTCCGCCTGAATAGAATACGCAGCACACCCGTAACGTGTTGACTCCTCAGTTCTTCAAGTAATTCTTCCTCAGCACACTCAACGAGGTCCTGAGAGGAGACAACACCTCGAGATGAATTTAGGTATCCATGAGGTGTTATTTTGACCGGAGTCTCAAGCAGCGTGGTGGTGTTAAGAAGTGTAGAGCTGTAGGCCACAGTGGACATTTCTACAAGAAGATCTCCAGATTGGAGCTTCTTTACGCTCTTAGGAGAGCTTGCGATGGATTGAAGAGCTTTATTTATCCAAAATGGACTTTTGGCACTCAAAGGCTTTGAAGGGTCCAATGAGTGCACAAAAAAGAAACGAGCATTTGAACAATCAGGGACATGTTTTTTGGCAGAAGGGGATGAGCCTTCCTCTATACCTCTTTTGCTTTTTGGTTCTTGGGAAATTTTGTTTTCATCCATAGAAGTTTTAATAATTCGTCCGCCGACTTCCCCACCCACAATCGAGCCCAACGAGGGAGAGCCGGAGGTCCGGAAGCCCAAGTGGACGCAGGACACGGCTCTAGGGATAGCAAGCGGATATAGCAAGTTGATAGGGCAGACATGCGCTCGGCATGCACCCAGACTTTCCCATGCCGGGGGAACACCCCTTTGGCATGCACACCCTATCCCCAGACTCACCGTGTCGTACGAGACGACAAGCCGTTAGAGGTCTGGGCTCTACTCGGCCACAGACCTCATTGACTAGGAGTGGGTTAGTTCCCAGCCGCCCGTTTAGGGTGAAGCAGGGGGCAAAGAGGAGTGTTGGCAACTGGCGACAACAACACCCAGGCCTCCAGAAACCTCAGCCTCCAGCATCCCCTTTTCCACCTTACGGGTCACCGCACACGGCAAACGTGCAGGCGGGTCTAGCTAACCAGCTCGGAAAAACAAAAGGAACATAAAATGGAGAAGACAGGAAAGAAAAAGATAAACTCAAATCCAGAGCTGGCGCATAATCACAACCTCAGCAACCTACAACTGAGGCGGGAGCGTGTCAAGTGAAAAAACAAAAAACATAAAAAATGTGAAAATTCACATCTAGTTCAAGTCGGCTCGGGCCGTGGGGACGCCATCCCCCAGCAGCTGGATGAACAGCTGTCCCTTCGGTTACATAATCGTTCAAGATGAAAAGATAAATTGATCCGTCACAAGGTCAGCTCGGGCCGTGGGGGCGCCGCTCCCCAAATAACTGGAAAACCAGTTATCCCCGTGCGGGGGAATAACGACATAGAGTTTCCCAGCAGAACATTTTCCAACGCATTACACTTCCTTCACCGCTTTGCTTTCGTCCCACGGAGCACCAACACTTCCGCAAGTACAGAGGGTGAGTCGAACGTTTTACAATATTTACATAAACGCATGTGCTGCGGCGGGTATGTCACGTGTTTAAATTAGTTCAAGTCACGCACTGTAGTCAGTCGAAAAGGACATAAAGTGGTAGTTGTTGCTTTGAATGGCATTGTATGTCGTCGTCCTGTCTGTGGTTGGGGCGCCTAAAAGATGAACAGCCACAAACGGCAAATTAGGGAACTCTTGCTTTACGAGTTTTAACGCGGCCACAACGCTGCTCAAGCTACACGAAACCTTTATCATGAGCGAAGGGAAAAGTTCCGTGGAGCACAGCACCGCAACCAGATGGTTCAAAACATTTCGCTTAGGTGACAGAAACCTCGACGATTAGCCAAGGTCAGGTAGGCGGCGAACCGTGGATTTGGAGGCCGTTGAGGCAAATCCGATAACCAACACTCGGAGATTATCAGGCAAGCTGGGCATATAACCGATCACCGTGGTTCGTCACCTTCAGGACTTCGGCAAGGTCTACAGGAGCTGCCGCATTGTCCCTCACGAATTGACACCCGCTGAAGCAAACCGCCGAGTGGAAGTGTGCACGATACTCCTAGAAAACCCGCGCGATGTATTTTTCAATTATAGAATTGTTACGTGCGATGAAAAGCGGATCAATTTCCGTAATCCTAACACAAAAAGGCAGTGGTTGAGCCCGGGCCATCTTCCTGAACCTGTTGCCAAACGTGAGCGCTTCAAGCACAAGGTGATGCTCTGCGTCTGGTGGAATTTGGAGGGGTTAATCAAATACGAATTTGTTTCAGACGGTCGCACCATCAACGCCAACATCTACCTTGAACAACTGGAGCGGGTGTATGCCGTTTGGGAGGAAAAGTACCTGGCACTGGTAAACAGAAAGCTCGCTCTCCTACAGAAAGACAACGCCCGGCCTCATACCGCGCGAACGAGCTGGGCAAAATTCCAAGAATTTGAGGGCTTCGAACTGATGCCACGTCCAGCATATAGTCCTAACCTTGTCCCGTCGGATTATTACCTGTTCCGGTTCATGGCCCACTTCCTTCGCGGGCGGCCCTTCAAAAGCCAGGAGGAGGTAGCAGCTGGGGTGAAGGAGTTCTTCGCCTCGAAGGACAAGAACTGGTACCACCGAGGAATCGAAAAACCGGCAGACAGATGGCTAAAGACGGTGCAACAGGATGGCCTATACTTTGTAAGCTAGTCAGATTTTGTCGTAAAGGTACGTATGATGACATAAAATGATCCAAATATAGCAAAACTTTCGACTCACCCTCTGTAAAAGACGCTCCGACCATATGGTGCAACCGGAATCGAGATTCTTCGAACCAGACAACCTTCATGTAATCATTCAAGGTCTACTTTTGATGATCCCATGCTCAGTTTTGGGGCTTTCGACAGTGAACCGAAGTTAACATGGTCACTCGGAGCGGGCTGCGATTATGCAGCCCCATTTTCAGCGCGGTTCGATTAATGTGTGTCGTGGCACATTACTCTTGTCACCAGCATTAAATTTTCCAGCGAGCTGCGCCACAGTATCCCTTCTGTTGGCTCTTACCGTACGATATAGCCTTCGCTCACCTCTAGCATCGATAAGCCATGGTCAGCCACACCTTACCAGCGGCTCCTGGTTTTTCACTCCTTTTCAAATGTACTAACAACGGGTGACTGCGAGCACCCCACAAACCCTGCCATCTCAGAAATACTCTAACCCAGTTTTCTGGCGTTACAGTTTGGATTTTGTTGAATTCGCTTAGGTCTGCTGCCTTTCCCATCTGAAAAACAAGAATAACACGGATTAACAGAGCTTAGTATCAGATGTTGTTTAAAAAGTTTCATGACATTCACCGTTCTTTACCTGCAGTTGCTGCGATTTGCGCAAAGACGCGGTGGGCACAATGTTTAAATATTTTGGCTCTTTGGTGTGTTGGAAGTGTACTTGTAAACAATGAGGGAATTAATTTTTCTGCGCACATGTATTTTAAAAAGAACACTTGATTGATTAATGTTACAATTTAAACTTTTTTTTTTTTGATTGGAGGTTTAACGACCACCGTGAGCAACTCAATGGGCTATAAGCAGTCGCCCGTCCCTAATTTAGGGTCACTGGTTCCAGGGAAGGGAGAGAGCCAGTGCCGTAAGACAAACACAACATCTATGCCTGACCGGGATTCGAACCCGGACCCCTTACGGACGAAAGATCAGAGGTCAACGCCTTAGACCACTGCGCCACCGGGGCGGCATTTAAACTATACGTAAGTTCCTAAATATGTTGCTTTGTCATTCATTCCGTTTCCTACAATATATTTTAGTTTCCTTTAAAAGGAAGAAACTTAGAAAGGAAGGTTAATTTAGAGATATATTTCAAAGAACTAAATATTATTTATGTACTCAAGTCAGAAACATCTGTAAAATTCACAAATTGGGGAAATATTTTAGAACAGCAAAAGTGAAGCACCTTTCTTCAGGTACCAATGGTTCTAACTGCTGCTACTCTTCAGTCTATCAAAAATCCCAAGTTATTATTCAAATTAACTGAAAAAGGAAACCATACTACTAAAATGATACATAACACGAAAGGTCTTTACCTGGAGTTAGCTTGCTGTTTCATCTGCTGTTCATTAGCTAATTAAAGCAGATGAGAGTCATACTGCGCATGCGAATTATTTCGTGGTACCAGCGTAGATATGCGCTAATTAAGGAGTAACCTCTGAAAGCAAAGGAAATACGAGTAAACTGCACAATTCAGAGAGTAATCACAACACACCTAAAAACCAATTTGTCTTTCTTCCGATGAAAACAATGTTAAATTGCACAATTATTGAGACGAGTGTAATAGACGTAACGCGATCTAGCGCTGCTTCACACTGGCATAAACAGATCATTGTTGAAAAAAATGATAAACAGAACTCCCTACGACTGGATTACGTTTGGGAACAAAAAAAGTAAAAATTTAATCTAAAATCAGGAAAGCTATTAACTTGTCTTCGTATAAGACCCCCAAATCATGGGGGCTGGGAGAAGGAGCGCCCTAAAGTGCTCTCGCACGACGTCCCCACCCCCATACACGAACTTTGTTGCAACACATCTTCACACTGTTCACCACGCCCAAAATAAACACCTGGAAATGGTTCACTGATGTTTACACACACTCCCACCACGGCCCAACAAGCAACACCAGACAAACCTCCGAGTCATACAGATCTTCCGAAGAACTCGAAAGGACCCGCACACAAAGAGCCGGCGAGGTCACCTAGAACGGCGGGTGCAGCCCGAAGGTACACCCGGAACGTCCATGTAGGCGGACAAATGTCCCCTTCAGAGGTGACCAAGTGACAGCGACCCGGACGGGAGACTGTCAGAGAGGAAACCGGGACGACGGGTGCACCAAGGCACTCACACGACCCATGGCAGGTGCCTCCCCGGCCTACTTCCACACGGAACCGGCACACCACAAACAGCAAATACACAACACCCTCCCTTCAGATACCATCCATTCATACCGCATCATAAGAGAAAGAGCAGAGACAGAACCAAAACACTCACTCCCCCGACTCACACAGGCTCCTGCCGTCTCGGTCAGCGGCCAGCACCGCCGACCTCGACCGGAGAGAAAACCGATAAAACCGCCAATGAAAGGGTCGGAGGCTAACCTCCACACCCTTCATCAAACACAAGTCACAAAAACATAACACTAGAAAAAGCCCAACACTCCCCGAGAGATTCATCGGGCTTCAAGGGCCGAAACTAAGGGGGTAAGTTACCCCAATGAAAGGTGTAGTTATTCTTGGTCCCGGTAACAATCCGAGGCTAAGTTCCCCACCGATACCCAAAGACTTGGTCGGTCAAAGTGAGGGCGTCCACTCTCGCCCTGTCTCGGAGCTCACACTTGACTTGAAATATAACCGTTGTCGGAGAGAAGCCCGAGTTAGCCGTCCGGGAATGCAGAACCCTGTTCCTCTCCCTCCACATCTTATAACAGACCTCGGCGATAATCCTCCTCCAGACCTCCCTGCCCGCCGCCGGGGCAGGATGTAGATAAAACACATTAGCCGGGTGAAACTGGAGGGTGTCAAGCCTTTTGTGCCAAGCCCAAGTCCAGATTCCCTGCCAAACCTTGTGCGCCATGGGGCAGGCCCAAAAGAGATGGAACCTGTCCTCAATGCCCGCACACGAAAGGCATCCATCGGAAGAGATGCCATCCTACCGAAACTGCCTACTCCTGGTTGGAAGGACATTGTGGGCCAACCGACACCTAAAGTCCCTCTTCTTGCAGTCCACACCCGTCGAGTGAATGCTCATCCAAGCCTCTCTCATACAGAAGTTCCTAGGAACGTGGAAATCTTTGACGACGTGTTCCCTAGGCCTAGGGAGCAGGTCAATGTACATCTGCTGCGTGTTCTTCCCGGCGCGGTCAGCTTTCGCAAAGTCCTGCAGGCGACCTCCAAGCTGGTAAGACCTATGCATCCTCTCGCGCCGGGGGCCAACAAATCTGTGGCCAGGAACGTATTTGGACGAGTCCCACCCGGTGAAATAGGAGGCCAAACGTCCACACGGGTGTTCGGCGACCAGGGCTCCCTTCACACTCTTAAACTGGAGTGCACTGAGCCATGTCGGAAGGTGCTTGACTTCCAAACTCCCCTCTGACCTGGGACAGTATAGGACCACCCGAGCCACCTCTTCTGTCTTCTTCCCGGCCCAAATGAAGCCAAAGACCGCTCTCTCCATCTGCTTCATGAGACTTCCGGGTGGGGACTCAATTTCCCCGGCAACAGTGCATTTCGAAACTAGTAGCGCATTAGGTAACTTGGCCCGATTCACTCTAGAAATGCCCACCTCCTGCCACCGTTCTTGCTCCTTCTTCATCTCCGCCAGAACTTTACCCCAGGTGCTCACGTGGATCCCTTCCTTAGAAAACTGGATACAGAGTATCCGAACGGGCCCATCGGTCACAGCTAAACCTGTAACCGCTGAACTCTCCCATTTGCCCCAGAGCATAATACTCGACTTCTCTTCATTGAGACGGGCACCGGTCGCAATACAATACTCAGCGAAAGCATCACGCATCCCGTTCAAGCTCCTTTCCGCGTCGACGAAGGAGACATCATCTGCGTACGCAAGGTACTTCAACGACTCCCTCCTCCCCGGGACCGGAAAACCCTTAACACTATCCTTCCCAGCAACTCTTCTCAAAAGGGTATCCAAGACCAAAACAAACAAAAGGGGAGAGAGAGGACATCCCTGCCTCACTCATCTTTGAACCTCAAAGAGGGGGAGAGACGACCGGCAATAATGGCTCTCCCGGAGAGATCCCTGTACAACGCCCCAATCGCACTTCGGGCAAATACTCCGAAGCCGTGAGCTTCTAACAATCTTCCGACGAACTCGTGCGATACCCTATCAAAAGCCTTGCTCTGGTCTGCCAAGAAGATCCCCATCTTAATGCCCTTCTTGCCTAGGTAAGTGATAGCGTCTCGAATGCACCTAGTATTCCATTGCATGCGGCGCCCCCCGATACCACACGTCTGGTTAGCGCCAATGAGATGAACGGCCACCTTAGCAAGCCTGCTATTGATGACACTCGCAAGGATCTTATAGTCCACTGTGGAGAGAGACACCGGTCTCCAACCACTTAACTCTCTCGACGGGGCGTAGGGGGTCTTGCACAGCAAAGTGACTATGCTCCTCCGCATGGTCCCCGGCATACGACCTACCAGCACAATCTCGTTGTACACCCTGGTGAGCCAGGGCGCTAACACATTAACAAACTTCTTGTAAAACTCCGACGGGAGACCATCACAACCCGGAGACTTACTTGGCGAATGGGCCTGAATCGCCACCCTAACCTCGGACACCGAGAACTCCTCTTCGAGGTTATCCAAGTCCTCGTCTGGGATCCTCGGCGTACCCTCCAACCACATATCCATGACGGCAGGATCAATTTCCTCGCTGGAAAAGAGATCGCCGTAATACCTAGCAGCTTCCTGCAGGATCTGCTTATTGTCCCTCACCTCGGTACCATCAATATCAAGAACTTCCAGGTTCTCCCTCTTCCGCTCCGCCTCGAGCTTCCGGTAAATATGATTAATATCCCGCGCCTGCTCAAAACTCCTAATAGCACCTTGAAGTTGAACTTCAGAGCCGATGCCTCTATAAAAGTCGTCTATCTTTTGCCTGATCTGGGTAATGATTTCCAGGTTACACCCGTCCTCATCCCCCCTCAGAGCCGCTTTCAGGAGGTTCATCGTAAATACCTGAGTAACCGCCTAGCTCTAGCTAACTCCTTACCCCGAGCAACAAAAGGTGCTCCAGACTTCGTCCTTCACCCTCTCCCAGCCACCGATCTTTTCATCGGTGACCGTCTCTACACCCGCCTCTAAGATCGAACGGATGCGCGACATTCCTTCAACGTCGTCTAAGATTGACCCGTTTAGGCACCACGGTGTCGCTCTCCTTTCCCTCGGTGCCGGCACACAGACGTCCATCACAACAACACTGTAATCAGAGATAAACAACGTATGTGAGTTAGGGTTAAAAATCTCGGCTCCCATAACCCAGTCCATCTTTGAGACCAACAGCATGTCGATCCTAGAAGCCAAATGATTCCTGTGCCAGATGAACCCCGGCTCCTGCGGGAACAGCTGCCTCCACACGTCCTTAAGTTGCTGGTTCTTAATCAGATCCGTAAGACCCCTTCTGTACAGCTCTGATCACCTGCACCTTTGAGTACTCAACCGATCGATATGGTTATCCACAACCGAGTTAAAATCCCCTACTACGACCAGAAAATCTTCGCTTCCCCTAAGGAAGAACGGCAGCTGAACATAAAAACCGCTCCGGAGAGGACCCTCCACCGGAACATAAACACACACCATCTTAATGGACATCAATCCGCTATTAACCGAAATACCCACCACGCGACCGTCCCCATCAGTCTGCATCTGCGTGATGCTACCCTCGTACTGCGGCCTGTAGACAATGGCCACCCCAGTGAAACCATTCGCTCAAAGAGAATACCTACAATTCAGCCCGGTGTTCCTACGGAACGCAAAAACCTGCTCGGGCTTCTTATGGTGAGTTTCCTGTACCAGCAAAAAATCAACACCCGACTCCTTGAAGTAGACGCGAGCTACTTCTGCTTTTCGACGGTGCGGAGACCGTAAACGTTCAACGTGCCAATACGCAGATCGGTGCCTTGGTAATTATGCGCCATACTTACCACAATCTGAAAAAAGAAGTAGTATGTTAGCAAAAAACACCACATAAAACAAACACCCATGTTCAAAAACAGAGGGAGAGGAACCCAACCAAACAAGCAACTCACCTTCAAGATCTCGATCTATTGCGTCCCTCTGTCTCCTTCGTATCCGCACTGTTTTTCCGTCGTCGGCTTTTATGACCGGTAACCGTCGGAATGACGTGCTCCATTCCGTCGAATCCCGACTTCGCCAATTTGGCAAGATCCTTCGCCGCATAAACGTTGGCCTGGGTCAGCCGTCTTCCCTGACGCTTGAACTTGGCCCTCAGATCTTCGGACATCTGCCCAGCCAACTGTTCTTCCTCAGAATCCGCAGAAAGCTCGGATTCCCTGCAAAAAAATTTATTGCCCCTAGAATCGGAGTGCTGCTTGGCCTCCGAACTCCCGTCGCCGGCAGGCGCGCTCTCTTCGACAGAGTGCCGGCCTGCCCCGGCGGCCTCCCGCGGCACTTTCACCTCGTTACCACGGTGGCCGCCGTTCACAGAAGACTCGGTCAAAAGCACCGCTTCACTGCGGGGAGCCTCCTCGGACTCCGTTGGCGTCCGCAGGAGAGGTGGAGAAGCCGTCCCAGATTCCCCCTCGGTGTCCAGGGCCGCTGTTGAACCTCCACAGCTCCGCTATGGGATGCAAGCTTCCTGCCTACTTGCAGGAGAGCCCGTGCACTCATTCCCGGCTCAATCCATCCACCGGCGTCGTCGGATTGCCCTGGGAACATATCCTGCACTGGATCCGTCGCTGGCTCGGCTTCATCAAAACTCGGGATTTCATCAATTTCAGTAGTGTCGACTGCACCAAAACTCTCAACTTCGTTGTTTTTTGAGGAGATGGGAGTGCAGATCTCCTCGACAATACAAACATAATCATCACTAACTTTACATACACTAGTGACATCAATTTTTACCTTTTCAAAACCATTATCAACTTCAAGTTGGAAATCATTACCGTCGAAAAATTTAACATTCTCATCCACACCAGTCACACAAATTTCTCCTTTCTTTTCACCTGACCAAACCTCCATTTTCTCACTATCTTTGCCCACCATTTTCACATCCTCGTCAATAATACTGACTCCATTTAACTGATTTGCCATTTGCTTAATATCCTCACTAGAGAATTTTCTTGACTTTTTGATAACCGTAGTGTAACCGTCTCCAGCCTCTGGTGAACGAACCCTCTTGTCCACCGTGAGTTGACCTGTAGAAAAAGAATTATCTTTATCATTTTTTGGAGAAACTTTTTCTGCCTCACCATTTCTTTCACTTACCTGCTCCACATTCGAAATACCTTTGGCTTCCTCCTGGGCACTCCCCGAGCCACGACGTTGGTGGGTTTCTACTACCTCGCTACTCGAGGAATTTTCCCCAGCTTCAGGAGCTTCCCCCACCTTCTCCGTGGCGTCAAGCGCCTCTAAAATATCATCTTGGTTTACCTGGGATTGCCCGGCTCCGGCCATCTGGGCGAAAGTACGGACACCACATTTTGGTCTCTTGTGTTGTGGAGACTTGCACTTCCCGCAAGGATCTTTACAGTCTCTAATACTATGACCCAGAGCTCTGCAGTTCTCGCAAGATTATTTAGCACAGTCAACAGCGATGTGCCCCCGTGTCCACATCGCCGGCACACACGGACCTGCCCATTGTAAACATTCGTACATCTAAAATGGGAAACATACATGAAATTAGGAACGGCTTTGTCCATGTCGAGGGTGACAATTCTCGTTCCCGAGAAGGCTTCTTTCACGTATATTTCGGTTTCCTTTCTAACCTCATACTTAACATTAAGCACCCTTCCAAAATCATTGAAAACGGCTTTAACCGCTTCATTAGTTACCTAGCATGGGAGGTACTTACAGAAAACAACTTTAATGTTTGTGTCACCTTTAGAACAGTGAATCTCGGACGACTCGTGGTAGAGAGTTTTGCCCACGAGCTGCAAATAATAGTCAGTACGCTTCAAAACGATCTCGAATTTTCGCGGATTCACTACCCGCACAAAATGAAAAAGCGGTTCAGCAGGCGAACCCAAGTGTTCCCAGATCGCTTTACCGACTTGGGAAGCAGTAAGACCCGTATGGGTAACAAGGAGATAGTTTTCCTTCTTAGCGGAGGCCTTGCTCAACGCCATTGTTTAGGACCAAATTCTATCCTTTAACAAATAAAAAATGTATAAAAAGCACGAAAATAAGTTCTACTTAATGAAAATAATGTAAAAAGTACTTACAGTTCTTTCTTAAGTAATCCAAAGTTAAAGGCACACAAAACACAACACTAACAATGAAGACCACGTGCTCGCTAACCCTAACAGTGAAGACCACGTGCTCGCTAACACTAACAGTGAAGACCACGCGCTCTCTAAACAATAGCGGTAAAGACTACGTCCAAAAATACCGCAGTATCGGCGGAGCGAAGTAGCGTGGCCATGACGACTTGTACTTTTCCTGCACTGGTAATCTAGGTGCCCACGTACGGCTGGCACGAGCACCTCACAAAGGCCGCCAACACCGTGCTCCACGCCGGCACACGCACCCGAGCGGGCGGCCAGACACGTACTCGAAATACCAACGGTTGTATCAGAGACGAATCAGTTGACTTACCATACTAGCAGCTCCATACAGAAGTTATCATCCCCTTCATCAAACACAACTCACAAAAACCTTCTACTTTTCCAGATGTCAGCACTCATCAACAAGATGAGCACCTCTTCCAATAGATTAAGTCAAGCTATTAACTTTCCCGTATCACGACAGTCTTCGATGAAAAAGACATTGTTGAAAATAGAAATGTTCTCATTTCTTTTAAATATTTTATTTTAAGGACAAAATACTGCACACTCTGCATCTGTCAACTGTTCGATAATACTTTCGCTAAATGGACTCTAAATTAAACACACTATTGCATTATATATTGCAAATTCAGCAAAATTTCTTTGTTTTTGTTTTTTTTCGGATTGTTACAATTCTCATGAGCACCTCATAAGGCTATAAGCTGAATAGGCTCTGTGCTTTGAATGGCCGCTGTAAATGGGAATGAGCCACCCCGGTGGGGTCCAGGTTCAAATCCCGGTCAGGCATGGATGTTGTGATTGTCTTACGGCACTGGCTCTCTCCCTTCCCTGGAACCAGTGACCCTAAATTAGGGACGGGCGACTGCTTATAGCCCATTGAGTTGCTCACGGTGGTCGTTAAACCTCCAACCAAAAAAAATGGGAATGAAGTGCCAGACACTCAAGGTTTTATATATTGCCAAAACTTTTTCCTTCTTTTTTCTTGCAGGCTCCATTTAGATTGTAGTCGCATAAAGCCCCTGAAACGTGTTACTTCACAGGATGAAGCCAGATGAAAGTAAGAGACAACTACAGATGCAAGTTGGTTTGACTAACACGATTAACTCAGTGTTTGTTTATTCATTCCAACATCAATCAAAAGTAATGTTCCTGTAATCGTAGTAATCAGTTACATTCAAGCATAAAAAGTGCAATAAGGTAGCAAACTCTGAAAAGATCTTTTAGTGGTAAATAACATGCAATATTCCATTAATATTAAGGATTTTGTGATGATACGATAATTCTCTGCTGCACTGAAGCGCCATCTGTTGGTGTCTGAAGTAAGTTGCGTGGTGTATAAAAAATTTGCCCGGAATAGAAGAAAGTAGTATTATTGGAATCGGAACGTATTTTCTTCGGAACAGGCAGACTATACATTTGCCGACGAAAGACGTGCTGATGTAATACTTATATTATTATGGTACGTATCGTGGCGGATCGAATTGTTTCCATTCTTGTCTAAGCGTTACACGAGGGTGAGATTTCTAACTCCTTCTCACCAACTGCTTCTAATCTTCAGGCGTAACAGATTCAAAAAGACATTGTGTTTCAAGTGTAGTAGATTTAGTTACCATAGCCAAATCAGTGACTTGAATGACGGAAGAATTTACAATTTAAGCAGAATTGTTTGCAGAAGGGATATTTTTTTTTTTGTCTCACTTATGAAGCATAATGGAAAAAATGCAACTTTTGTCATAAAGGGGCACTAGCCCTTAATTTTAGTTTAGGAGAAGTTCAGCGCTGGCTTCACCAAAAGTGAAGGGAAAATGTTTCTGGTAAGCAAAACTTCTTTGCATTGCGAATTTCTGCATTGCTGGAAATAGCTAGCAGACAGTTGCTTTTATATCCGACCGAAATTCCTTTGCCGCCCCAGTTTACGAGTGTCCCGAGACTCTAAGTTTTGACCATTTCTCCGAGGTAGACAGGGGTTGAAGCCCTGGACGAGGGATGGACGCATCGTCCGGAAATGGCGCTGGCTGTGTCTCTTCCTCGACCGGGACCAGTACCAGAAAATTAAGCACTGGCGACTTTCCGGAGCGCCCAGTGCTGATCGGGGTGGTCGTTCAACCTTGAAAGGAAAAGCAGTTTCTTATCCTAAATGGACATCTGTACACAGTGAAGATGACTAATAATTTTTATATTCTTAAATGCTCAATCATAGGTTTATCAAAAAAATTTTTACGCTTTCCAACCGTAGGTTGAAGAAGTGTATATGCTCCAGCTTTGTCCGTCTGTCTGTCTGTCCGCATGATAACTCGCGTAAAAATGGTTTGATTTCGATAAAATTTTAGTATGTGGTATGGGACAACCTGGATACGAATTCTATCGAAAGTGGGCGAAATGGGGTTAAAGGTCAGGACATAGGAGCGGGATACATTTCATCACCCTTATGCGCCGTATCTTACCTAAAAATGCTTCGATTACGATAAAACTTTAACATGTTGTTTCGGAGGTATACTGAACCGATTTTGTTGAATATCATCGAAATGGGATCAAAGGTCAGGGCACAGGAGAGAGATTTATTCGACAGCCATTACCCTTATACCTTGAATAGAAATGCTTCTATTGCGACAAAACTTTAGTATATTGTTCTGGAGGTATACAGAACTAATGCTATTTAATATCATCGAAATGGGGTCAAAGGTAAGGCCACTGGAGTGAGCCTTATTCCACAGCAATTATCCTCATAGCTTTAGTAATGATTTCTGGTATGTTGGAAAGCGTATCATAATCAATGCATTGCATGATTTTACTAACTTGTTCATAAAAGCATATGAATTGCTGTTGGGGAAACGTTGTTCAAAAGGAGATGCTTAATTGCGTAAAAGACTTTTGGCGACATTCCAGCACATTTTCTCCTTTTCCCATGGTAAACTCAGAACCCTGGTGAAAAAAAGCTTTTCGTCGACGTCGTCTTTCACAAAAAAATTAGGTTCTCAGAATTTGTTAATGAGTTCGAGTAACTTTAGCCAAAGTACTTATTCTAACAAGTAAACTCAAGCAGTTTATGGATTTGCGAAACATATCTTTGAAATTCACAAATATAAGTGTAAGGTTTGTAAATCTCTTTGGATTAAAAGTGCCCCCATTGTAATGAGCTTAATTCGAAATGGCGAGATCTACATTTCATCAGACAAGACTGATAGATTTCTAAGATTAAAAAAAATGAAAAACCAAAGTAAAATATTCTTTTGAAGATCGATATCTCCACATTCTTTGGAAAAAAAAGGTAGACGGAAATTTATAAAAAAAATGTCTTTTATTTTCCGTAATTGATACCCTTTTTTAGTTCTCATAGTATGCATTAGTTATTCCCTGGAATGAAAGGGAACTGTTTTAGCCACTATATAATTCTTTTATTTTTTTATATAATCGCGTTATTTTCGTTCATTACTTACAATTCTTATTGTAGCAATCAGAATTCCACGTAATTTTCCCTTTAATTAGTTCGTTTCAGTATTTTCATCTTCAGATTATCGCATAGCGCTTATAATATTTTTATTTTGTTGCGCAGAGTTTCTAATATTTTTTTGCATAGCATTTGCAATCCTAACAACCATCATCATCATCATCATCATAATTGTCAACCATTACCAATCCACTGCTGGACGAAGGTTTCCCCAAGTTTCACAACGGTCTGTCTTGTGCCAGTCTCCTCCATGTCACTCCCGCATACTTTTGAACTTCATCCACCCATCTCCCATGTGGTCTTCTTCTGGGTCTTTTCCTATCCCTTGGAATCCAATATAAAATTTCGGCTGTCCATCGATGGTCTGTCCTTCTGGCAGTTTGTCCAGCCCATTGCCATTTCAGGGATTTAACACTGATCATGATGTCTTCCACTCTTGTCATTTTTCGGACCCACGAATTCCTCTTCTTATCTCTCCTGGTTACACCAAGCATGCACCTCTTCATGCTGCTTTGAGTTGTCTGCAGCCTTTGTATACCTCTTTTAGTTGAGGTCCACGTCTCTGCACCATACGTAAGCACTGGAAGGATGCATTGATCAAACACTTTTCTTTTAAGACATAATGGCATGTTGCTCTTGAAAATTAAGCTGTTTCTTCCAAAAGCTCTCCAGGCAAGTTTTGTACGCAGATTAATTTCTTCATCAATGTGACCCTCACTTGATATCTGCTGTCCAAGATAAACATACGTGTCTGTTATCTCCAGGTTTTCTCCATCAATCGATAAATCTTCATTTCTTGTAAAAGCATTGAATATCACTTTTGTCTTCTGAAAGTTCATTTTTAATCCCACTTTTTTACTCTTGTCAGCAAGTTCCTGGATCATACTCTGCAGCTCTGATGGGGGAGTTGCAAAAATGACATACGTCATCAGCAAAACGAAGGTGGGTTAGATAATCTCCATTAATCTTTATCCCTTTGTTTTCCCAGTTCAGTGATTGAAAGACATTTTCCTATGTCGCATTAAACGGCTTCGGAGATATGGTGTCACCTTGTCTCACTCCCTTTCCTATTTTTATGTGTGTTGTACTTTTAAACAGCCGAATCTTTGCAGTTGCATTTTCATAGATGTTATTAATAATATTAATGTATGCATCTTCAATACCGCAGGATTTCAGAGCCATTGTAACTGCTGATGGTTTCACCGAATCAAAGGCTTTTTCATAATCGATAAAAGCCATGCACAATGGAAGTTCATATTCCCTCGCCCTTTCAATTAGTTCTCTCAGTACGTGGATATGATCTATTGTGCTGTAGCCACTCCTGAATCCAGCTTGTTCTCTCGGTTAAGCCATGTCCAGTGTTAACTCTCAAACGGTGTGAAAGAATTTTAGTGAAGATTTTATTAACCACTGATATGGAAGCTGATAGGTCTGTAGTTCCTCAGATCCTCAATGTCACCTTTTCTTATGTAGCAGGATCATTGTAGCGTTGTTCCAATCCTCAGGAATCTTCCCTTTATTAAAGCATCGAGTGAAAATTTGGGCGAGTACTGTTTCGATTTCTCCACTTGCTTCTTGTATGATGTCTACAGGAATTTCATCTTCCCCTGTAGCTTTTCCCCGCTTCATGTTCTTGATTGCATGTGCAATTTCTGCTGGGAGGACTGAAAGAACTCTGGTACTGGTACCTTTCATCATGTCTCGAGTACATGTATCATCCCTTTCATATAATTTGGAGTAGAAATCTTTTACTCTTGTCAAAATTTCGCCTCTATTTCTTGTTACAGAACCATCTTCTTTTCTCAGTGCCATAATCTGTTTTCTTCCCTTACTGAGATGCCCCTTTGCTATCTTTAGGCTTTAGTTGTTTTCAATTGCTCTCCTCACTAGTTCACAGTTGAATTTCCTTACTTCTTCAGTGATACTTTAATGTACTGTCTTGCATAGCTCTATATATTCCACTTTGGAAGTCACATCTTCTTTAGTTGTCCTCATCTCTCTTCTTTTTTTGCATCAACATTTTGGTTTTTCCTGATAATTTGTTCACACGCAACTTGTTCTTAGAGCCAGCTAATTATGTTGCTGTTTCCATAAGAGCTTTGGTTTCTTTTCTGTTAACTTCATAAATATCCACTTTTTCCGATGTTAGGCCTTCTAACGCAGATAATCTGTTCTTCAGTTCCAACTTGAAGGTATTATGGTGTTTTTTAAGGTTGGTTATGTCAATACATTTTGTTTGTCTTATGAGCTTGCCACGTTCAAGTTTAGTGTTGAGGTGCATCTTACATCTCACCAATCTATGGTCACTACCTGTGTTGAACTTGTTTAGCACACAGCGGTCTTCTATGACGAATTTTTTGTTACACATAATAAAATTAATTTCACTTGTCGTCCCATTTGGATATCTCCATATCCATTTCCTGTGTGGCTTTTTCTTCAGAGCTGCATTTGCTTAAGCTGAAGAAATAACGCTTTTTGCGCACATTTATTTTAATAGCAATATTTTACTGCTAAATTTCATAAATTAGATTTTTCGTAACAGCCTAGAATGTGCCTGACACTTTTTTTTTTATTCCATTTTCTAGAATACATTTCAGTTTTAAAATGCCGTGTAAAGTAACACGATTTCACAATGTATGTTTTGCTCATTTTCTCTCTTTAATTTAATTACTCCTGTATATCCCATTTTTTATATTTTTTTACTATTGGCGAACCTTTCTCTACCCCTTCCGGACATATGATCAATCTTTTTTAGCCTAAAGTTAGTTTTGTTTAATTTGCTCCCGTTGTTCTCGAATTACCTCTCTTTTCCTGAGGAATGTGTTATTTCATCTTTCTTCAAAATATTTTTATGTTTTCTGAAACTTTCAAGTGCTATCTGTTTTTCTATTTGCATGTACTGTTCATGAATTTTTAGGTATTCTTGACAGGCATAGAAAGAGGGTGCTGACTTTGTATGTTTTGTCTTCTTTGCTGTTTATACTCAGAGTGAATATCATGTTTTCTGTATTTTATTATTTTCATTCCTTTTATTCAGTTTCATTATACTAATAATGCATTCCAGAATCTAAAATTTACAGCACTGTAAGGGATAGTGTGACACACACAAAAAAATGGGAATTTTCCATTCAACATTTTTTTCAGATTGCAATTCCAACACCGGAGAAGTTTTGTAGGATAAACATTCTTGGCATGTTTTATTAGCTGGAAGTAATGATTTGGTGTAATGATTAATACATGTCAAACACAAAGAAATTAAAATGGAAATTTTGGGACAGACGTAATAGGAAACTTTTCCAGTTCGAACAGAAGAGAAACGTACAGAGGCACAACATCATAAAATTATGAAAGAGGCACAGGACTGAAAAGTGCATCATGAACGACTTAAACGCTGACAAAATGCTTCTCAGGCTGATCAAGAAATCTATGTTGAAGGCATTTTTCCCTCATTGTTGATCGACAAATGATCTCTGAGATTCGGTCGTATTAGAAGCTTAAGTGATCAAAAGGCGTAAACAATTAATTGAAAAGCACATTCATCTTAGAGGAAGAGAAATACAGTAAAACTTCGTTAAACCGGACTAATGTGGAGAGCAGTAGTCTGGATTAATTGAAATAAACTGAAAAATGGTACAAGGTGCATTGAACACCGTTCGTTGAAAATAAAACGACACGGCTATTTTACATTTAAAGCATGCTCAGGTAATATAAAATTTAAATTGAAGTACTGTACATGCATACATACAGGACAGATACGATGCTGAGTATATTCCCAACAGATCTTGTTCCGCCTCACTCGAAGCATTTGCTGTACACCCTGGTTTAAAATATGTGTCTATCTTCTGTTGTGATATTTTGGAGTTTATTTCCTTCATTAATATTTCGCGGAAGTGTCGTAAGTTGTCGTGGAATGCAGATATTTTTTGTCATTTCGCTTTCTCTTACAAACTTAATTACACAATTCAAGTATTCTTTTATATCACCCCTTCATTTTTGGCAAATTGCTGTCTTCTACTTCTCTCCTTCTGATTCGTCCTCAGAACTTGCCGTTCCCGTCACGCTGTCCATAATGATTTCTGTCAAAATTTTATAACCTGTATCATCAACATCAGGTTCTAGCCACGTCTCAGCATTCTCTAATATAACTTCTTATTCGCTCCCTCATCGTAGGGCTCCGTGAAAATCTTGCGTCTCACATTCAGTTGTATCTGGTTCGACATGTTCATTCAATAAAATTTTCTTCCAGGAATTTGCTAACGTTGAAGATTATATACATTTTACGGCAGCTGCGAAATTGGATATCATGGACCACACGTTCTACAGTTTTAATTCTGGAGGGTTCGATGACCTCTTTTGTCTTCTTCGCCAGCGGTTAGCTCTTCCCCTCCGGGACTTCATTTAGAAACCTTTTTTTTTTTCATACCGTCTTCTGTCAGTGTATATAACGCCTTGGTCTATAGGTTGTATGAGGGAAGTGGTAGTTGATCAAAATTCAAGCTTTCTTTAGAGGTTGTACGGATTAAGCAAAGTTCGGATTATTAGGGTCCGGATTAACGAAAGTTCATTGTATTTTTTATGGGTAATGAAATTCCGCCCAACGCAGATTTCAAATATTTTAGTTATTCACTTGAATTTTTCTTCAGCCTCTGTGTCTTTGAGCAGTAAAACAGATTTTACGACGAAAAGGAGAGAGCAGTGATTTGATAATCAGTCTCAGAGTATATAAATTTGCACTTTCCATTTTATTTATGATCCGAAACAGGATCGTGTAGCTAACAAGAATGTGCTGGTATTTGCGGATGAAGACGCATGAGGTCGTCATGTCCGTTCTATTGTCCAGCGTCTCTTACCGAAGCTTTGCGGGTGGTCGGAGGATAGAAATTTCGTTTCCTCAACGAGGCTTTTTTTACACAGGAATTAACAAGTTCGTAAAATCATGCAATGCATTGATTATGATACGCTTTCCAACATACCAGAAATCATTACTCAAGTTATGAGGAAATGGGCTGTGGAATAAATCTCGCTCCTCTGCTTTGACCTTTGATCTCATTTTGCTGATATTCAATAGAACCAGTTCAGTATACCTCCGGAACACCAAACTAAAGTTTTATCGCAATAGAAGCATTTTTACTCAAGTTATAAGGATAATGGCTGCGAAATAGATCTCCCTCTTGTGCCCTGACCTTTGATCCCTTTCAATGATATTCAACAGAACCGGTTCAGTATACCTCCGGAACAACATAATAAAGCCTCGTCGCAATCGAAGCATTTTTAGTTAAGTTATGAAGATGATGGCCGTTGAATAAATCTCGCACCTGTTTCCTGACCTTTGACCCCATTTCGATGATATTCAAAAAATCCGTTCCGTATACCTCCGGAACAACATGATAAAGAATTGTCGCAATACAAGCATTTTTAATCAAGCTATGAGATTAATGGCTGTAAAATAAATCTCGCTTCTGTGCCCTGACCTTCGACCCCATGTCGACGATATTCAACAGAACCGGTGCAGTACCCCTCCGGAACAACATTTGTCGATATAGAAGCATTTTTAGTCAAGCTATGAGGATAGTGGTTGTGGAATAAATCTCGCTCATGTACCCTGATCTTTGTCCCCATTTTGATGATATTCAACAGAACTGGTTCAATGTACCTCCGGAACAACATGATAAAGTTTTGTCGCAATAGGAGCATGTTTAGTAAAGTTATGAGGATAATGCCAGTCGAATAATCTGGCTCCTGTGCCCTGACCCCATTTCGACGATATTAAAAAAACCGGTTCAGTATACTTCCGGAACATCGTAATAAAAATTTGTCCCAATAGACGCATTTTTAGTCAAGTTATAAGTTTAATGGTTGTGGAATAAATCTCTCTCCTGTGCCCTAATTTTCCCCCATTTCGACGATATTAAACACAATGGGTTCAGTACCCCTCCGGAACAACATTTGTCGCAATAGAAGCATTTTTAGTCAAGCTATAAATTTAATGGTTGTGGAATAAATCTCTCTCCTGAGCCCTAATTTTGACCCCATTTCGACGATATTAAACACAATTGGTTCAGTACCCCTCCGGAACAACAATTGTCGCAATAGAAGCATTTTTAGTCATGCGATGAGGATAATGACTGTCTAATAGATCCCGCTCCTGTGCTCTGACCTTTAATCCCATTTCGATGATATTCAACATAACCGGTTCAGTATACCTCCGGAACAGCATGATAACGTTTTGTCGCAATAGGAGCATTTTTAGTCAAGTTATGAGTATAATGCGCGTCGAATATACTGGCTCCTGTGCCCTGACCTTTGACCCCATTTCGACGATATTCAACAAAACCGGCTCAGTATACCTCCGAAACATCATATTAAAGTTTTGTCGCAATAGACGCATGTTTAGTCAACCTATGATGATAACGGTTGTGGAATAAATCTCGCTCTTGTGCCCTGAACTTTGTCTTCATTTGCATGATTTTCAACAGCAGCGGTTAAGTATACACCTCCGGAACAACATGACAAAGTTTTGTCACAATAGGAGCATTTTTAATTCAAGTTATGAAGATAAGTCATTTTTAAGTCAAGTTATGAGGAAAATGGTTGTAGAATAAATCTCGCTCTTGTGCCCTGACCTTGGACCCCATTTTGGTGATATTAAACAGAATTGGTTCAGTATACCTCCGGAACAACGTGATGCAGTTTTGTCGTGATAGAAGCATTTTTAGTGAAGTTATGAGGATAATGGCTGTGGAATAAATCTTGCTCCTGTGCCCTGACCTTTGACCCCATTTGAATGATATTCAGCAAAATCGGTTCAGTATACCTCAGGAACAACATGATATAGTTTTGTCGCAATAGAAGCATTTGTAGTCAAGTTATGAGGACAATGGCTGTGGAATAAATCTCGCTCCTGTGCTGTGACCTTTAACCCCATTTCGATTATATTAAACAGAATTGGTTCAGTATACCTCCGGAACAACATGATAAAGTTTTGTGGCATAGATAATGTTTTGTTCAGTATACCTCCGGAACAACATGATAAAGTTTTGTGGCATGATAAAGTTTTGTGGCATGATAAAGTTTTTTAGTCAAGTTATGAGGATAATGCCTGTCGAATAATCTGGCTCCTGAGCCCTGAGCTTTGACCCCATTTCTACGATATTCAGCAAAACCGGTTGAGTTTACCTCCGGAGCATCATAATAAAGTTTTGTCGCAATACGCGCATTTTTAGTTAACCTATGAGGATAACGGTTGTGGAATAAATCTCGCTCCTGTGCCCTGATCTTTGTCCCCATTTCGATTATTTTCAACAGAACCGGTTAAGTATACCTCCGGAACAACATGATAAAATTTTGTTGCAATAGGAGTATTTTTAAGTCAATTAAGTTATGGGGATAATGGCAGTGGAATACATCTCGCTCCTGTGCCCTGACCTTTAACCCCATTTCAAAGATATTGAATAGAACCGGTTCAGTATACCTCCGAAACAACATGATAAAGTTTTGTCGCAATAGGAGCATGTTTAATAAAGTCATGCCTGTGGAATAATCTGACTTCTGTGCCCTGATTTTGACCCCATTTCGACGATATTCAACAAAACCGGTTCAGTATACCTCCGGAACGTTGTAATGAAGTTTTGTCGCAATAGACGCATTTTTAGTCAAGCTATGAGAATAACGGTTGTGGAATAAATCTGACTCCTGTGCCCTACCTTTGACCCCATTTTGAAGATATTAAACACAATTGGTTCAGTACCCCTCCGGAACAACAATTGTCGCAATAGAAGCATTTTTAGTCAAGCGATGAGGATAATGACTGTCGAATAGCTCCCGCTCCCGTGCCCTGACCTTTAATCCCATTTCTACGATATTTAACATAACCGGTTCGGTATACCTCCGGAACAACATGACAAAGTTTCTCGCTATAGGAGCATTTTTAATCAAGTAATGAGGATATTGCCCATCGAATAATCTGGCTCCTGTGCCCTGACCTTTGACCCAATTTCGACGATATTCAACACAACCGGTTCAGTATACCTCCGGAAGATCATAATAAAGTTTTGTCGCAATAGACGCATTTTTAGTCAACCTATGATGATAACAGCTGTGGAATAAATCTCGCTCCTGTGCCCTGATCTTTGTCCCCATTTCGAAGATTTTCAACAGAACCGGTTAAGTATACCTCCGGAACAACATGATAAACTTTTGTCGCAATAGAAGCATTTTTAGTCAAGTAATGAGGATAATGACTGTGGAATAAATTTCGCTCCTGTGCCCTGATCTTTGTCCCTATTTCGATTATATTTAACAGAACCGGTTCAGTATACCTCGGGAACAACATGATAAAGTTTGGTGGCATAGCAGCATTTTTAGTCAAGTTATGAGGATAACGGTTGTGGAATAAATCTGGTTCCTGTGCCCTGATCTTTGTCCCCATTTTGATGATTTTTAACAGAACCGGGTACGTATACCTGCGGAACAACATGATAAAGTTTTGTCGGAATAGGAGCATTTTTAAGTCAAGTTATGAGGATAAGTCATTTTTAAGTCAAGTTATGAGGATAATGGCTGTGGAATAAATTTCGCTCTTGTGCCCTGACCTTTGACCCCATTTCGATTATATTAAACAGGATTGGTTCAGTAGACCTCCGGAACAACATGATACAGTTTTGTCACAATAGAAGCATTTTTAGTCAAGCTATGAGGATAATGGTTGTGGAATAAATCTGGGTCCTGTGCCCTGATCTTTGTCCCCCTTTCGATTATATTTAACAGAACCGGTTCAGTATAGATCCGGAACATGATAAAGTTTTGTGGCATAGGAGCCTTTTTAGTCAAGTAATGAGGATAATGCCTGTCGAATAATCTGGCTCCTGTGCCCTGAGCTTTGACCCCATTTCGACGATATTCAATAAAACATGTTCAGCATACCTCCGAAACATCATAATAATGTTTTGTCGCAATAGACGCATTTTTATTCAACTTAAGAGTATAAGGGTTGTGGAATAAATCTGGCTGCTGTGCCCTGATCTTTGTCCCCATTTCGATGATTTTCAACAGAACCTGTTAAGTATACCCAGTGACGGCTCGTGATAATAAGCTAAGTTACAGAGCCTGTGCTGATTCTGTCTGTTTAATAATAATAATAATAATAATATATCATCATCATCATCATCATTGTCAACCATTATCAATCCACTGCTGGACGAAGGTCTCCCCAAGTTTCCTCCACAACGGTCTGTCTTGTGCCAGTCTCCTCCATGTCACCCCTGCATACTTTCGAATTTCATCCACCCATCTCCTATGTGGTCTTCTTCTGGGTCTTTTCCTGTCCCTTGGAATCCAATCTAAAATTTCGGCTGTCCATCGATGATCTGTCCTTCTGGCAGTATGTCCAGCCCATTGCCATTTCAGGGATTTAACTCTGATCATGATGTCTTCCACTCTTGTCATTTTTCGGATCCACGAGTTCCTCTTCTTATCTCTCCTGGTTATACCAAGCATGCACCTCTTCATGCTTCTTTGAGTTGTCTGCAGCCTTTGTATGTCTCTTTTAGTTAAGGTCCACGTCTCTGCACCATACGTAAGCACTGGAAGGATGCATTGATCAAACACTTTTCTTTTAAGACATAATGGCATATTGCTCTTGAAAATTATGCTGTTTCTTCCAAAAGCTCTCCAGGCAAGTTTTGTACGCCGATTAATTTCTTCATCAATGTGACCCTCACTTGATATCTGCTGTCCAAGATAAACGTACGTGTCTGTTATCTCCAGCTTTTCTCCATCAATCGATAAATCTTCATTTCTTGTAAAAGCATTGAACATCACTTTTGTCTTCTGAAAGTTCATTTTTAATCCCACTTCTTTACTCTTGTCAGCAAGTTCCTGGATCATACTCTGCAGCTCTGATGGGATAGTTGCAAAAATGACTACGTCATCAGCAAAACGAAGGTGGGTTAGATAATCTCCATTCATCTTTATCCCCTTGTTTTCCCAGCTCAGCGACTGAAAAACATCCTCCAATGTGGCATTAAAGAGCTTCGGAGATATGGTGTCACCTTGTCTCACTCCCTTTCCAATTTTTACGTGTGTTGTATTTTCAAACAGCCTAATCTTTGCACTTGCATTTTCATAGATGTTATTAATAATATTAATGTATGCATCTTCAATACCGCAGGTTTTCAGAGCCATTGTAACTGCTGATGGTTTCACCGAATCAAAAGCTTTTTCATAATCGATAAAAGCCATGCACAATGGAAGTTCATATTCCCTCGCTCTTTCAATTAGTTCTCTCAGCACGTGGATATGATCTATTGTGCTGTAGCCACTCCTGAATCCAGCTTGTTCTCTCGGTTGAGCCATGTCTAGTGCTAACTTCAAGCGGTGTGAAAGAACTTTAAGTGAAGATTTTATAAACTACTGATAGGAGGCTGATAGGTCTGTAGTTTCCGAGATCCTCAATGTCACTGTTCTTATGTAGCAGTATCATTGTAGCGGTGTTCCAATCCTCAGGAATCTTTCCTTCATTAAGGCATCGAGTGAAAATTTGGGCGAGTACTGTTTCGATTTCTCCACTTGCTTCTTGTATGATGTCTACAGTAATTCCATCTTCTCCTGGAGCTTTTCCTCGCTTCATGTTCTTGATTGCATGTGCAACTTCTGCTGGAAGGACTGGAGGAACTCTGGTACTGGTATCTTTCATGATGTCTGGAGTGCATATATCATCCCTTTCATATAATTTGGAGTAGAAATCTTTCACTCTTGTCAAAATTTCGCCTCTATTTCTTGTTACAGAACCATCTTCTTTTCTCAGTGCCATAATCTGTTTTCTTCCCTTACTGAGATGTCCCTTTGCTATCTTTAGGCTTTGGTTGTTTTCAATTGCTTTCCTCACTAGTTCACAGTTGAATTTCCTTACGTCTTCAGTGATACTTTTTCTTACTGTCTTGCATAGCTCTATATATTCCACTTTGGAAGTCACATCTTCTTTAGTTGTCCTCATCTCTCTTCTTTTTTGCATCAACATTTTCGTTTTTCCTGATAATTTGTTCACATGCAACTTGTTCTTAGACCCAGCTAATTTTGTTGCTGTTTCCATAAGAGCTTTGGTTACTTTTCTGTTAACTTCAGAGATGTCCACTTCTTCCGATGTTAGGCCTTCTAAAGCAGAGAACCTGTTCTTCAGTTCTAACTTGAAGGTATTATGGTGTTTTTTAAGGTTGGTTATGTCAATAGATTTTGTTTGTCTTATGAGCTTGCCACGTTCAAGTTTAGTGTTGAGGTGCATCTTACATCTCACCAATCTATGGTCACTACCTGTGTTGAACTTGTTTAGCACACTGCAGTCTTCTATGACGAATTTTTTGTTACACATAATAAAATCAATTTCACTTGTCGTCCCATTTGGATGTCTCCATGTCCATTTCCTGTGTGGCTTTTTCTTGAAGAAGGAGTTCAAGATGAAAAACCCTTCTGCCTCTGCAAACTCAACGAGAGTATTTCCACGCTGGTTTCTGTTGCCATGACCGAATTTACCTACTGAAGTTTCATTCTGTTGCCGTTGCCCTATTTTTGCATTGAAATCTCCCATAATTATTTTCAAGTGCTGCTTACCTTTATTATTTAGATGACAAATTTCCTCATAAAATTCTTCAATTTCTTCTTCAGGATGACTTGTGGTGGGTGCATAAGTTTGAATAATCTGAGCCTGGTATCTTTTCGAGAGTTGGATAACAAGTCGTGCAGCTCTGTCAGAGGAACTTTCAACTTCTACAACTTTATCCTTCAGTTTCTTGTTTATTATAAATCCAACACCACTAGTTCTGCCAGTATCTGTCCCACGATAGTAGAAGAGATGTCCACTTTTCAGTTCGATGAGATCTTCTCCTTTTCTCCTTACCTCACTTAGCCCCACGATGTCCCACTTGATCCTTTGTAGTTCCTCTTCCAATTCAAGAAGCCTTGAATCAGAAGATAGGGAGCGTCCATTGTAAGTAGCCAAGGTCAGCATCAGATGGCAGCCTAGTCCGGTCCTCCGGGGATTCTTAGCACCCTCTGCCTTCATGTCGCACTGGCCGCTGCCTTGGCCAGGTACATTCCAGCTGCCGGAGACTGAGGGCCAAGATTTAAGTTGTGGAATCATTTTGGAGGGGTTTGGCCATAACTCACCACGCTGGCCAAGCGGGTTGGTGAGTGTGGGATAGAATTTCCTCTGATCCCGATGGTATAGTTATACCGCTATGGGTGGTCGTCAGAGCCCCTTTAGTGGGAACAGGATGCACCACGAGAAGGCGGGGTTGACATTTGTCAAGGAGAGGCTGTGATGTTACGCATCACCTGACCTTACATCCCATAATAATATTTTTCGATCAATATATATATATATATATATATATATTGATCGAAAGTGTTTTTTTACAAGAAATGAATATTTAGATTCTATATTTAGCGATTGATAGGGAATAGGGAAAATGAAGAGGCACCGATACCTAAGTTAGGCAACAGATATTAAGCGATGGCCACATTGCCACATTTACGAAGAAAATAATCGAACTATAAAACTTGGTCAGATGCATTATTTCTTAAAAAGAAACTAATTAATCAGTGCATCCTTCCAGTTTTTACGCATGGAGCACAGACATGGACCTGAACTAAAATAGGCACATAGATGTTGCAGACAACTGAAAGAGGCATGTAGAGATACATGTTTGATGTTACCAGGAAAGATACAAATACACTGCTGGCCACCCAAAATGCAACACCAAGGAGGAAGCATCCGATTGGCCTGAAATTCGCAGCATGCGTCGCCCGCGAGGGGACATGCAAACGATTAGCATTGCAGGGCATATGCAAATCATGTGCGACCGGTACGCCACCGAGAAGCACTATAAGAAGGCTACACAGAAGGCGGTGTGTAAGTAGTGAAAGTGTGTTGGGCTGCCGGACCTACGTGTGGGAAGAAGCTTCCTGATGCCTCGTCGCAGAATACGGCAGTCATTCCAGCACGTTTCGGAGTTCGACAGAGGACGAATAGTGGCTTATCTCGACAGCGTTTTATCGTACCGAGACATCGGCGCCCGTGTGAAACGACATCCAGCCACAGTGAGGCGAGTATGGATTCGGTGGGTGCAGGAGGGACGGACAGACCGACGTGAGTGAATGCCGCAGCCGCGGCACACCGCCGAACGAGAGGGCCAGCATGTTGTGCGGCGGACATTGACGGCTCGCACCGCCATATCACGAACGTTAGCGCAGAAATTAGAGTGTGTTGTGCAACAACATGTGTCAGCACGTACCGTTCGACGTCGTCTGCAGGAGTGGGGACTTATCGCACGGCGCATATTGCTCCGATTACCGTTGACGTTACACCACCGGCTAGTGCGGCGGCAGTGGGCCGTTGAACGCCGCATCTGGACTACGGAATGGTATGACATTGTCTTCTCCAACTAATCCTGCTTCTTCATGCAACACCACGATGGTCGGATCCGCGTGTGGCGGCACCGCGTCGAGAGACTGTATGACGCCTGCATTATGCATCGCCATATCGGTCCGTCGCCTGGCGTTATGGTTTGGGGCGCAATTGGTTATGACACCCGCACCCCTCTGGTACACATCGCCGGTACACTCAACAGCCACCGCTACATCTCCAACTTTTGGAGCCTGTAGTCTTCCCTTACCCGCAGGACATGCCAGCGGTCACGTTTCAACAGGACAATGCGCGCCCGCACGTGGCACGCATCGTGCAACAATTCTGCACGGCCCACCAGGTCTCACTGCTGCCGTGGCTCGCCTGTTCTCCCGATACGTCACCCATCGAGCACGTCTCCTCGCTGATCGGCAACCGAGTGTCCCACCAAGAGCCACCCGCGGCGTAGATGACCTTAATGAACTGTGGCAACATGGCAGCCTGATGAACTGTGGGAACGTGTGGAAGCAGCCTGGACCGACATACCCCAAACCCACATCCAAAGCCTCTTTCGTTTGATGCCGCGGCGTGTAGCGGCCGTTATTGCCAACCGTGGGAGCCACATAAACTATTGATGTCTGCGTGTTCCGCAAGTCGCACGGGCCTGCAAACTCAATCGTTTCATCTTTGTATCTGTTGTTATGTGTCCAGTAAATCTTGCTTTGCTATCTCGTGTCCTTCTTGGTGTTGCATTTTGGGTGGCCAGCAGTGTAGAAACTCGTGGATCGGGAAAATGACAAGAGCGGAAGACATTATGATCAGAATTCCTGAAATTGCAATGAGATGAACATATTGCTAGAAGAAAGAGCCACTGACGGAGAGTTGAAATATTGAACTGGATAGCAAGGGAAAAAACCATACCCAGAAGATGACAAGGGGGAGATGGGTGCATGAAATTCGAAAGCATGAAAGAATAAAGCTCAAGGCAGACTGTTGTGGAAGAAGAAACTTGGAGACTCTCATCCAGCAGTGGATTGATAGTGGTTGGAAATTTTATATACATGTATATACGTATATATATATACTGTATATATACAAGTATTTAAAGACAAAAAATGTAAAAGAATTAATGCGTGTGGCAGTGGCAGCGAAGACACACATTCAAGGTCATGTACGCATTCTCAAGTGTCTCATTGTGAACCCTAGAAATACGACAATAAAAAATTTTCATTCTGATACACTCCCTTTGAAACTTCTATTTATCCTTTATTTACCATTGCCTTAAAGAAAATAAACAGAAATATGTAGAATCAGAACGGCTGTTACCAAGGTTTTATGGGGTCCATCCCCAATCGAAATTTAAAAGCCAAAACTTTTTTATATTCATTTTAACAGTGAAAACCTGAGATTTCCACAGATTGAACCGTTCTGCGTGTGTCTGTTTTGACTTCCAGCTTTCTTCCTCTCTCTCAATTTGGCTCGCAGCTTTATTTCATTATGGCTTCCCCAAATCGAGAACGTCTTCTCCTCTTTCCTGGTGATTTACTAGGAGGAACCAAGTGCAGTAATCCCTAGATTTGAGCGACGTTGTTTTCAATCAGCCAATCAAGCCTCCTCAGCGGGCGAGAAGTTTTAATGAGCGCGCATGAGCAGAATGTCTCAAGGGATAAGTCATGAAGAATAGAATCCTCGTTGGGATTATTTCGGCCCGCTCTCGAGTTCCGGAGTTCTGGGAAACACGTATGTAGACGGCGCCCGCTCGATCTTCAGAGACTTGGAGACAAGTGTCCCTTATTTCTCCCTGTGACCAATTCAGTGGTGAGCAGGATTCAGTCGCCGTAACTACCCAGTGATTTATGTGTAGCTGCGTGAATTTCGAGCGGAAAATAGAATTAAAACATTTGGGACCTCGTCCGCCTGATGAAAAACTCTAAAGGCGAATATAACAAACCTAAATGCAAGTTGGAGTTGGCAAGTGGACAGTGTTGATGCAATTTAAACAACAATTTATAGGACCTATAATTATCATCATTATAAAAAACAATTTATATAATCTGTTATTATCATCATTATAAAAACAATTCATAGAATCTGTAATTATTATTATTATTGGTTTGTTAATATTAAAAATAATTTACAGGGTTTTAAATTATTGTTATCAAAACAAATTTAAACGACGTGAAATACACAGTGCGTCAAAGAATTTTAAAGACTGGCGCTAGATTTCAGCCTACGGTGGCGCCACCAGTGTAATCGCAAATACGTTACAAACCGTGACCATCTGCTTGCTTTCTGGCAAAAGTACTGCGCAGTTGTTAAAGTAACTCAAACGAAACGGCCGTTCATTAGAGAAGTAAAATTTTTTTTCATGTTGAATTATTAAGATGGAACAAAGGGCTGTTATTAAATTTAACGCAAAACTTGGTAAAAGTGCCTCGGAAACATACCAAATGATGAAACAAGTTTACGGTGAGTTTTGTTTACGTAGATCAAATGTTTTCCTGTGGCACAAACGTTTTTTGGACGGAAGAGATACGCTAGAAGATGATTAGCATACCGGAAGACTAAGTTCATCTAGGACACCTGAGATTATTGAAAAACAGCGTGATTTCGTGGCAAACAATCGATGTGCGTCACTAAGAATGATGGAAGAGTCTTTAAACATCAACAAAGAAACGATTCGAACCATCCTGCATGAGGATTTGGGCAAAACAAAAGTCTGTGCTAAATTTGTTCCACACACTTTAACCAATGAACAAAAATCAAGGAGAAGTGCACATTGCAGAGACACCATTTCAGCCACTGAAAATGATGCAAACGTCTTAAAATCGATTGTTACAGGTGATGAAACATGGTGTTTTCAATATGATCTTAAAACAAAGCGACAAAGTGCGGAATGGAAGTCAAAAAACTCACCACAAGCCAAAAAAACAAGAAAAGTTCCATCGAAAATCAAAACAATGTTCATTACATTCTTCGATAGTAAGGGTATTATCCACAAAGAATTTGTTCCAAGTGGACAAACAATTACTGGTGAGTTTTATTTAAATGTTTTGAGGCGTTTGATGGGCAGAATTTGTCGCATTCGTCCAGAACATCGGGATGAAAACAGTTGGTGTTTGTTGCACGATAATGCACCCAGTCACACCTCACTTCTTGTTCGTAGATTTTGGGCGAAAAATAACGTCTGTGTGTGTTGAATCATCCACCGTATTCGCCTGCTTTAGCACCCTGCGACTTTTCTTTATTCCCAAAATTTAAAATGACGTTAAAAGGGTGTTATTTTGATGATATTTCGACCATACAAACAGCTTCGACGCGTGCTTTGGAGGCAATTCCGCAAAGTGAACTGCAACACGCATTCGAATCATTATTAAATCGCTGTAACAAGTGTATTGAAACCGGAGGGACTTATTTTGAATAACAAACCAAAACAAATTATAATTTCTTGTTTCTATCATTTTATAGACCCAGTCTTAAAAATTCTTTGCCACACTGTGTATGTTTATTATTTACGGCGTTGTCGTTAAAACAATAGCTACCCCATTCGCAAAGCACGTGCATACATACACTACAGAGGAGTAGTTAAAACTAGTAAATACAAGTGTTTTTTTCTGGTATCCCCTTATTGATGCTAACTCTTCAAAATGCAAATTCCCATAAACTTTCTGAAAATTTACCTTTTACCTCAAAATTGCCACTGGAAAATGTTAGAGACCATTAAATACTAAATTATAGATGATGCATCATGTATAGAGGAATCGCTGTCTTTTTATACCTCCAATGGCAATAGTGTAAAGCAGGATTTGTATGCTTCCACGGTGAAACTAGTATCGCCGCACGGGTGGCGCATTTGTCTTAACGCTTGCTTATGATCATTTGTCTGTGATGGATCCGGGTTGGAATACTGGTGGGGCATGGATGGTATGTTTGTCTTACGACACTGGATCTGCTCTCCTTGATCCGGTTGGCGTAGGTCAGGGAAGGACGACTGCTTTTAGACCATCTACACTGCTGGCCACCCAAAATGCAACACCAAGAAGGACACGAGATAGCCAAGCCAGATTTACTGGACACATAACAACAGATACAAAGATAAAACGATTGAGCTTACAGGCCCGCGCGACTTGCGGAACAGGCAGACATAAATAGTTCATGTGGCCCCCATGGCTGGCAATAACGGCCGCTACACGCCGCAGCATCGAAAGAAAGAGGCTTTGGATGTGGGCTTGGAGTACGTCGGTCCAGGCTGCTTCCGCACATTACCACAGTTCATCAGGCGTAGACGCGGGTGGTGCTTGCCGGGCCACTCGGTTACCGATCGGCGACTAGACGTGTTCGATGGGCGACATATCGTGAGCACAGGCGGGCCACGGCAGCAGTGACACCTGTGGGCCGTAAAGAATTGTTGCACGATGCGTGCCACGTGCGGGCGCACATTGTCCTGTTGAAACGTGGCCGCTGTCAGGTCCTGCAGGTAAGAGAGGACTACAGGCTCCAAAACGTCGGAGATATAGCGGTGGCTGTTGGGTGTACCGGCGATGCGTACCAGAGGGGTGCGGGTGTCATATCCAATTGCGCCCTAAACCTTAACGCCAAGAGACGGACCGGTATTGCGATGCATAGTGCAGGCGTCCTACAGTCTCTCGCTGGGGTGACGCCACACGCGGATCCGACCATCGTGGTGTTCCAGGCAGAAGCGGGATTCGCCAGAGAAGACAATATCGTGCCATTCCGTAGTCTAGGTGCGGTGTTCAACGGCCCACTGCCGCCGCAATTGCCGGTGGTGTAACGTCAGTGGTAATCGGAACGATGGGCGCCGTGCAACAAGTCCCCGCTCCTGCAGACGACGTCGAACGGTACGTGCTGACACAGGTTGTTGCGCAGCACACCTTAATTCCTGCGCTAACGTTCGTGATGGGGCGATGCGAGCCGTCAATGCCCGCCGCAAAACATGCCGGTCCTCTCGTTTAGTGGTGTGCCGCCGCTGCGGCAATCGCTTACGTTGATCCGTCCGTACATCCTGCACCCACCGAATCCATACTTGCCTCACTGTGGCTGGATGTCGTCCCACACGGGCTCCGATGTCTCGGTACGATAAACCGCTGTCGCGATAAGCCACTATTCGTCCTCTGTCGAACTCCGAAGCATGCTAGAATGACTGCCGTATTCTGCGACGAGGCATCAGGAAGCTTCCCACGCACAGGTCCGGCAGCACAACACACTTCCACTACTTATAGTACACCCTTCTTGTAGCACTTCTCGGTGGCGTGCCAGACGCCCATGATTTGCATATTCCCTACAATGCTAATCGTTTGCATTTCCTCTCGCGGACGACGCATGCTACGAATTTCAGGCCAATCGGATGCTTCCTTCTTGGTGTTGCAGTTTGGGTGGCCAGCACTGTAGTATTTACTGAAAAGTTCATAGTAATTGAAGGAAGCCTTTAATATATATATATATAAATATATATTGCATTAAGTTATTCAAAGCTAACTCTAGTAAAATACGTGACCATCGTCTATATATTTATTTGTTTGTAGAAAGTTTCAAAAAAGGAATAAACAGTTTTGTTGTATTTTTGATAAAGTTTTCTTACTTGGTATCATTTTGACGGAGTCCTATCTGACTTGAAGGCCGAAGACTAAGCCTGAATGCGTTAGACCCATGCGGACTCCCTATCAAGTTTCTATTTTCTGTCAAAATGATTGTGACATATCTTATTATGACAGCTTGGGCTAACACGAGTAAATGTGGATGTGTTTTCGGGGTAAGAGTTTGTTCACTGTGTAACTGCGTTTACTGGGCAGGGATTGTATTCACTTGTTCATCTATGTGCCTTGTCATCACAAGTCAGTTGTTCAGCAACACATTTGTGTGACAAAGCACACATACAAAACATCATAAAAACGCTCCTGCCACAAAAAAGTCTTTCGGTGAGGAAACAATTAGTAGCTCGTGAAATCGATAAAAACCATCGCCCAGAAATTCTTCCGGTGATGAAACACGCCCTAGATAAAAATCCTCAAAAGAGAAGCACTAACTAACACGGACGCTAAACCACTAGGCATGCTTGCTTCTTTGTAGAACTTGTACAAATGATACAGCACTTTAAACAACGGCAGCGCCCTCGTGTTTAAATCCAGAACAGCTGGCAATTGGCGACACAGTGTAAAGGATTACTCTGAAGACGGCAGGCAGCGGAAAGTGTTCACCGACGATCAAGGTACTCAAATGAAGGCAGGCAACTCTACCTTACAAACGGAGGGCCTAACGAATCCTATTATAACGCCATTTCATTCCATCTGAACGATAGCATACCAATCGCTACCCTTACTATCTTAATTTATTTTTCAAAGTATATACCTAATTGTAACTCCGGAGAATTTCACACAGCGTAAGATGAATTTCAATGCCTTCTTTCAACACTTCTCCCAAAAGATTTTGTATTATAAGTATGCCATCAGAGCCGTTCATACACATCATAACAAAATAAGTGGTTACCTTACAACAGAATCTGAATTTTAAAATAAATAGATTTCAAGGTCTACATAACTAAATTTTTATTAAAGCGCTGATACTTTTTATGCTGAAATACATTTTCACTGATTTAGAATATCTTAGACATACTGTTTTGCACTTCCAGTTGTATAACTAAAAATTGCTGCAAAGATGTTAGATATTAATGTTCTTCTTGGCATTTGTTTGTCGAAATCATTGACAAATCTAGAAAATTAGGCGATTTATCTCCTGAAAACGCTCTTACGCCTTTTCCGACATTTCAAATTGTACTTCTAAAATGTTAATTTGACTTTCAGTACCTAAAAGATGAAAATAAATGCCGTGAAAAAGCAAACATTCTGCAGTTTTGGCAACTTTCAGCCAGTAACAAACAATGCTATGTACAGAATTAACGGCGAGAATTTGAAACATGGCAATGCTAATTTGAAACATAAATAATGCTATTTAAAACATGACAATGCTAATTTGAAACATGAATAATGCTATTTGAAACATGACAATGTGATTGAATGACCAAGAAGCAGGTAAAAAACTTTCACCTTCTATTAACTTTGGATGCTTTGCAAAATCACAAAAATTCAAATCTCTGAAATCTACAGTAATAGTTATTTTTCACAAATTTGGCGTAATGTGAGAAGAAGCATTCGAAATAAGAAGGGGATATACATTGAATATTCCTTTCTTATCCTGCAGCAAAAATCCTTTCGCGTAACGTTTTGCTGGAGGAGAAGTTTACTTTCATTTAAAAATTGGGCCCTGTCATTCAAATTAAGGAAACTGTGTTTGAAAGAATAACTGTAGTGCCGACTTCAGAATTTCTGTGAAGAAAGGGCTTAGGTGAGTCAATTTAGTTCCAACGAGAAGGCTAGAGAACTTGAAATTGCATTCGCATGCATGTAGTTCTTCGAAAACATCATAAAAATATTTGTGACACACGTGTTCTGATCACCCAGTTTTCTGTTTTTCTTATCAAAATGACTAAAACGTCAATTTTTATTATCTGTAACGGCCCTGAGAGGCCGAAAGAGATTGTGTAAGATCTAAAGCTTTCAAGCCGTCTCTTGGACGCCACTACTGAAACACTGATAAGAACCATCGATTGCGAATGCGAGATAATTTCATAGTGGTGTATTGCTTATACTGTATGTCGCTGTTGTTCACTTTAGTCCAATTAGTTTTGCAACGTGTATAGATGTTTTGTAAATCTTTCAGCAAAAGTGTGCGTTAAATGAAATCAAAATGGGATGAAATGGCTGATGATATCATTTGAGCTAAGATTCTGCCCTCAGCTCGTTCGACTTGGAAGTTTTGAGTTACCGCCTTGCTTATAGTTGATTCTGTGCCTTCTCTGCTGATTAAGAAGGAACGTTTTGCCTGTAACCATGCAGTCTCCGTTTTCTAATTGGATGGAGCTAAAACCACTTGGCACTTTGAGTATGAAACGTACATATTTTTTTGATTGGAGGTTTAACGACCACCGTGAGCAACTCAATGGGCTATAAGCAGTCGCCCGTCCGTAATTTAGGGCCACTGGTTCCAGGGAAGGGAGAGAGCCAGTGCCGTAAGACAAACACAACAGCCATGCCTGACGGGATTCGAACGCGGACCCCTTACGGCCGAATGATCAGAGGCCAGCGCCTTAGACCACTGCGCCACCGGGGCTGCTAACGTACGTATGCAGAAGTAGATTCTGGTGCAATATTGTTTGTCCTATTGTTTCGACGTTCAGCGACCACCATGAGCAACTCAGCCAGCTATAAGCAGCTGTACGTCCCTAATTTTTCCCTAATGTTTCCAGAGATGGTAGTGAAACAACGCAATCGGGCAAACAAACTACCCATGCGTCATCCAGGACTCGAACACCGAACCCTTATTGTTCGCATGATCCTTATTTATCGCCTCAAAACACTCACTAGCCGGACGGCTTTCTATATAACCTTAATTTCTCTGTATAAATCAACGATAGGGGGTAACATTTTCACCATATCATTATTATTTCTCAAATCTTTTCCTCTAAGTATCATGCTGTAGGCAGGCTTCTGACACATTAACATTATGATAGTTTTCTGCATATCGCAAATCGCAACTAAGAAAAACATGGCTGTGATAGCATTCATTCTTCCTCGCTATTATTTTCCATATTTTGCAAACTGCTATTTATAATTGTATACACTGGTTGGTTTTCATTATTATATTTCATATTTGTCAGATTGCTTTTGTATTGATGCCTACCGGTGGGGACTTTTATATTTTGCTGTTATTATTATTATTAGTCCTAGATTCTTTATTAGTCGTATGAGTAGTAGTTCTATACTTCCGAAATTGCTCCGCAGAAGCGTATGGGGACTGAGTTCTAGTAGGAACACTGTTTTGATATTGTTGCGAAGTCGAATTAGATAGGGTATTCACGCTGAGTTTTACAAGATCCGTTTGGCGTTGGTTGGAATCGCTTAGAGCTGAAGTTCCGCAAAAGTCCCTCTGTAAGTCGCGCTTCTCATCGTTAAGAGGACATTGAACTGTTTTGTTTACAGCAAGCGAGCAGGAGCAATGTGTGTTACTGAGAGAGATCCCTGCCACCCTCGAAAGAGCGTCGGGGGTCAAGAGGTCACTGGAGAAGAGAAGCCAACAGCAGTGTGCAACTGGGATTTTCCGAAGAAGGTCTGTTCCGTGGACGAAACGAATTCAAGAGCTGTATCTCTTCAATCCCACTACGCAGAAAATTCGGTGATGCCCAGCGATCTTTTTGGCTAAAGAGGGAGAGATGGAAAGAGAAAATTAAGCTCCCTCAAGATCATTTAGCAGCTCGGTCTCTCTAGTCCCTTGCTCTCTCTCAGGGATCCAAGGCTCGGAGCTATTCCTCCGACAAGTTCTTGGTTTTTTTAAAGAGAGATTCGTATCCCAGGGGCCCCACAATAAAGGGCCCACGTAACAGTATGTTACTACATAGAGAGAAATATAGAGGTCACACATTCTGCAATCGTTTCCTCCATGTCAATGCAGGATTTCGTTTTTTGTCAGGGAATGTATTAAATAAATTTTAGGTAAATGTGTAGTTTAGCGTCCTAAATTATTATTATTATTATTATTGATTGGAGGTTTAACGACCACCGTGAGCAACTCAATGGTCTATAAGCAGTCGTCCGTCCCTAATTTAGGGTCACTGGTTCCAGGGAAGGGAGAAAGCCAGTGCCGTAAGACAAACACAACATCCATGCCTCGCCGGGATTTGAACCCGGACCTCTTTCGGACGAATGATCAGAAGACATCGCTTAGACCACTGCGCCACCGAGGCGGCCTAAATTATTTCGTCGGAAATGTTGTGGGATTTCGAAAAAGTGAGACGTACAAATGTTAAAGTATGAAGTTTATGGTAAATGGTGAAATCATTTTATCATTGTGGTGCATTTTAAGGATTTTTACCGTAATATTTACGTGCAAGTACGACGCTGTGAACAGAAGCTGCGGCAGGCCTTACACGACGCCTCGGTGACGACATCAAGCTTTGCTTTCCTGAAACGAAGGTCTCGTTATGGCGGACATTTTGCTGGCGGAAAAGTACAAGACGAACGGAGAACGTTCTTGCCAGGAAAGCTTTCGAATTTGTACTGCTGCGCTACAGAAAATAGATCCCTCTAGTCTCATTTTTTAACATTACAATCTGATAATTTCTTGGTTTTATTTCGCGTATGATTGTTTGATGCGTAATGTATGAACTCACTTCTTTGACAGCTTTTTTGTTTATTTTTTTGTAATCCAATACGAATGAATTGAGAACAAATCTGACAAAAGGAGGAGCAAAATTTTGATTTTCTGATGCCATGTAACTTCCGTTGAAAAGAACACGGCATGTACTCTAACGTTTTTGTAGACGAAAGAAAGGCATCTGCATACTTCATATTTCGCACCATGGAATGGTATGCCGAAGATCGAAGCAATTGTCACTATGCGTTTTGAAAAATTGCGACAGAAATGTTGAACTACTTTCTGTAGCGTAGCACTAAAAATTAAATAGAACGCTTTGCTCTCATGAACGTTCTCCGGTTCTCTTGTACTCTTCCGCCATCAAAATGGCTGCCGGTACGACACCTTCGATTCAGCGGAGCCATGCTGCGCGTTGTCGCGGCGCGGTTGTGTTAGACCTGCCGCAGCTTCTTTTCAAAGCGTCGTACTTGCATGTAAATATTACGGCAAAAATCTTTAAAATGCACCATAATGATGAAATATTTTCACCATTTGCTATCAAATTGCATACTTTAAAATCTGTACGTCTCACTTTTTCGAAATCCTGCAACATTTTCGACGAAATCATTTATGATACTAAACTACACATTTACCATATTTTAAGTCTAGTTAAGTTACTTGAGCACAAAACAAAAACAAAGAAAAGTTATTTTGTACGACCACTGTTAAACATGAATGCTCAGGTTTCAAGCAGAAATTAACGGGATTAAAGAATGACTACTTCTAGCATATAAGGCGTAGCGCCATTTATTGGTGCTTCAGGTAAAAATTTTCATAACGCTGTTGGGTTAACTTCTTTTCTTAGGGGAAAGACCCCACACTCAAGTATTGGTTCCAATTTTTTGCAGTCTTTTCGTGTTGTTGGTCATGATCCAATCAGTGGGACGAGGGTCACATGTTGAAAGTTGCATAGGAAACTTTTGTGCTTCCTTTCCTCTGAAAATGAAAATTTATGAGAAATCACAAACTATCAAATTTCGATGGCTCATGAAAAGAAGCATTTAAAAGATAGTTACGAACATCGACTGGTATTTTGAAATACTACCTGAAACTGATTAGTAAAATGAGTAAAACAATTCACTAAACTCACTTACAGTTATACCTGAAAGTTCTTTGATTCGTCTTTCTTTTTATTGGAGGTTTAACTGCCACAGTGAGCAACTCAGAGTGCTGTAAGCAGTCACCCGTCCCTAATTTAGGGCCACTGACTCCAGGGAAGGGAGAGACCTAGAGTCTTAAGGCAAACACAACATCCATGCCTCACCGGGATGTGAACCCGTACCCATCTCGGACGAATGATCAGAATCCATCGCTTAGACCAGTGCGCCATTGGGGCGGCCATCTTTTCTTCTCTATCCTTCTTTAACCGGATGGATTCAGTTGCATTAGCGTTATGTTCAGTAGGTTTTTCAAGAGTTTATATAATATTTCAGCCGATAGAAACGGCTAAGAGAAAGCTACAACTAATAAAATAATTTACTGCCCACCTTCGATTGGCCTACTGTCAAACTTTAATTATTTTAGAACGCACTTGAGTGGGATGAATAAAAATTGCACATAAAAATCAGTTACAATAATGTGCGTACAAAGAAAGGCATAATGGAAAACAGCAAGAAAACTAAGTGTAACAATTTGCAACATGTTCGTTTTGCGTTACTGATTGATCTATGTATATAAAATATCTACAGAAAATATATCTTCTTATTTTTTACATGGAAAGTTTTCTATAAAAAATATTTGTTTGTTTGACAGCTGTAGCATCTACCGATGTTAATGATAGAATTTGAAAACAGAACATAAGTTGGATTTCACAAGAATTTTCACAGACCAAAAAGTCTGTTTCCCGCCGAAAAAATTACGAATTTCTTTTTTTTGATTGAGGAGTTTAACGACCACCGAGAGCAACTCAATGGGCTATAAGTAGTCGTCCGTCTCTAATTTAGGGCCACCGACTCCAGGAAATGGAGAGAGCTAATGCCGTAAGACAAACGCAACACCCATGCCTCACGGGATTCAAACCCGGACCCATCTCGGACGAACAATCAGAAGCCATCGCTTACCCCACTGCGCCACCGGGGCGGCACGAAATTTCTAATTCAATAAAATCAGATTAATTATTCATATTAACTGCGTAAATTGTCAGAAATGATAAGAGAAATGTAAGTACTATTTCAAGTAATTTAGTTAGAAATGCGGTGAATGCGTTATTACGACTGTAAAAAGCCCTCATCTGAGATTCGGAATTTAACTAATCAGTATCTTATTGATAATTTTATTTCCGGCTATAGGTTCAGAAATACTCCCAGTTGTACAATCTCGCACTAAATTTTCACCTAATTGTTTTCTATCTTTTTTTAATTTCTGTTCCCATAATACTATACGTAATGTTAATGAATAACAATTTCCGATTTTTCCTGTTCGGTAAGTAACTTTTGTTTCTCATGTATCTTTTTTCTGTATGTCATTCTCACTGTAAAGGTGGCTGTATAAATGCTCAATTCTGATTGGCTGAGAAGAGACAGCAGTTCGTACTACTATTGGCTGAAACTGACCAGAAATGCTAGTGCTGGCATACTCAGGTGCACGTTAGTTCGCAATCGATATTTAAGGGCGTTTCAGAATTTATGAAAGTTTTTTCTGTGTTAATTGTTTTTTTGTTTATTGGAGGTTTAACGACCACCGTGAGCAACTCAATGGGCAGAGCAACTCAATCAGCAGTCGCCCGTCCCTAACTTAGGGTCACTGGTTCCAGGGAAGGGAGAGAGCCAGTGCCGTAAGAAAAACACAACATCCATGCCCGACCGGGATTCGAACCCGGACCCCTTACGGACGAATGATCGGAGGCCAGCGCCTTAGACCACTGCGCCACCGGGGCGGCCTGTGTTAATTGTAACATATAGCATTGGTAGACAGTTATTCGAAAATAAAAAAAAAGTAAGTAGTACAGTGTGCTCGAAAACGATCAAAAAAATTAAAAAGTAGGTGAAAATGTAGCAGTGGTACAGTAACAGCTTGAGTTGCGTAACCATAGGCGGAGATAGAGCCTATTGCTTGGGGGGAGAGGGGGGCACGATAAATATGTCGGATTAAGAGGGGGAGGTAGGGATTGTTGTGATCCTTGATCCCAGAAGATAAAAGTCATGCCAAGACCTGCAATTGTCAATAGTACAAAAACGATACGATTGACGACGACCTGTGACATCGTACCAATAAGAACCATCGTAGAATATATTTTTATATTTAGGATTAAAAGTTTGGAATGGCGGCTATTTTGTAACGATTAGAAAATTACATGTAACATTGTAACTAAGAGATCGATGATTTAAATAAAAACAATGAATTATTTATATCTGTTTTAAATTATTCAATCCATTAATAAAATTACATTAACACAGTCAGACTATAATATCAATAAAAATCCCTTACAGAATGAGTCTGGTTCTGAATCAGTGGTCAGTGCACAAACTACTATTGCAAAATAATCTTTCGTTCTTCACATTTCGAGTTATATTTGTCAATTAAGGCATCTGGGCCCAAATCTTTAACTATATCTGATTCTGAAAATGAAATTACCAAGTTAGATAATCGTTCCTGGTTCATAGTGCAAATCTTAACCAGTTATTAATACTGACGCATTGTCGAGAACGACCGTTCACAGGTAGCACTGTTAGGATGGCAAAGTTAAACAGATCTTGAGGAGTTTCCTGTATATTCGGATAAAAGTCCGGCTGTCCTTGTTCAAAATATTTTCTTTCATATCTTTAAGAACACTTTTAAGGGGCCTGTCGCTTTAAACTTGACACCCGAAGACTTTCCATCACGTTTCTCAATACAGATATTTCTGTTTTCAACATTGCGTTGATCTTTTTCTTTGACACAGAATGGAGGTGTCAATATAGACACTTGAAACCTTCTTCATTTAAACGAAGAAACTCCTCACTGGACTCTGCGACTTGAAGAGCATCACCAGTAAATCTTCTCCTCATTTTCTTCCATGCAAAATGTCCAAAACAGGGTAGAAGAATTTGCATCTGTAATTTCCTGTTTCAGATTGAGATTCAGTATTTTTCGATCTTCTTTAACTTTTGCACTTACTCCTTCTGTTCCTCATTCTTTGACCGACAGATGACAACACAGTATAATGATCTAACTTTTTTCGAAATCATCCGGGAGCCGTTTTTTGTTTTTGAACTTCCACAATCTTCTACTTCCATTTTTACTTGTAACAGGTGTTATGTCGAGTTCCCACAGTCCTTTCCGAAAAAACTTTCACTTGTCTTCCCATTTTTATTCCCAAGCTACTTCATTTCTTTTCGAATTAAGTTCTTTAATTACTCCACTGGTTTAATCTTAGCACATTGTGCGTGATACAAGTGTCCACTCTCTGCAATGCTTTACTCAGGATATTGATACAAGATACAGGTGACTTCAGCAAAAACTACCATGCAAACAATGAAATCAAGTGGATTTGATAGACATTAAGAGTTATCTTGCTTCTACCGATGTAGAGTGTCTCACGTCTGCCGCTTTGTATCGCTTAATACGACAGCCACAATTGCTGTGTGAAATGTAGTTTCGCTTGAAAGACAGCACAGTTGTGGTCCTACAAGACCAGCGCGTGTCGCTCTCAATTTATTTATTTCTGTGAGGTCCTGGTGTTTTGATATTTCTTTCTTTTTGCACAGCTCGGAACATGGCATAGAGTGTCCGGTTATGAGAAACACTCATACAATGACTGCATAAATCCATAACGTTGAAAAAATTACAGCTCAAGTCATTGTCCTTGGAAGCAGCCACCAGAACCAGGTTGACCTTATGTGCCAAGTAATGCACATATATCGCAAAAGAGGGATTTTCTCTTATAATTTTCTGCCGTCCGTTTTTCACTCCAGACATGACACTGGCCACATCGTATGACTGGCCAACCATCAGGGCATTAACTCCAATGCCATTAAGAAAAGGTTCAGAATAATATTTGCTAACGAATGTGCATTTCTCCATTGTCAGTATTATTTTTTTAACTCTGGCCGTAAAGGTATCGTATACAAATACATAGTTGTTGAACCCTAGTGGGATTTGGCCTCATCTACCATGAGTGAAAAGAAACCCAGCTTCGTTTACTCTCGTTCACAATTGTTTTCAAGACTTCTTCTCTGACAATTTGTAAACATTCATTCTTGGTATACAAGGACTTCTTTAAAATTATGGTAACGTTCATATACTTGTATTTAAATTTTTCGTCATATTTGCAAAAAAAAGATCACACAACTCTAAATAATTGCCCTTGTTGTGGGATTCACTGTTTCGACTCGTCATGACCGCGAAGTGATAAGCCCTGCTTTGCCAGATACAGAAGAATATCCAAAACCTTTTTGAAATATTTACGGTTTTCACTCACAAGTTCTTTATGAGACGCACATATTTTCGGTAGCAATCTGTCTCAGTCGGTTTCCTAACATTGAACCCATTTCGACATAGAAAATGTAGTAGTGTACTGCACTAACTGCATGTTTTTTCAACTTTTCACCTGCTTTTTTCCAATTTTTCATTCTTTTTCTGTGTATAAATCCCCTTTGTTACTTGAAGGAAATTGCTTACATGCATAACAAAACGCAGCATCTTTTTTCACACTATATTCTAGCCATTGAAACTTTTTTAAATACGAAAGCTGTAAAACCACGCTTAGTGCATGAGAAGTCTGAAAGCAGATACTGCAGTAAGACTGAGCGAGATGGACCGCCTCTGCAAATAACTCCAGATCGTCCATGAACTCAATAGAATTACATGGTTCCTGTTTAGGAAGATCTCGTTCTCGTAGCACTTCACTTTCACATGTTGAAGTTTGTGAACTACGCATAGAAGGTGTTTGCGGGTCATTTGACTTTGAAAAGAAAAAAAACGTATGTCTCTAGAACACTTACTCATGATTAATTTCTTAAAATGTAGATACTAAATACAGGCACATAGCACAATATTATTTTACCACACACAAAAACAACAGCGTAAGACTGAGACCACGCACACAAGCAGTCAAATACTGTGCTAAGAATAAACACACCTGCGGAGCTTTGTGAAGTTAAGGGTGGTCGAAAAAAGGCTCGCTCGAGACTGAAAGGAGCAGGCGTTTGTCCAATCAATGACGGGAAGATCATCTGTCCGAGTCCAACGTTGATTGGCAGTGGCAGGATTTGCGGTTGCTATGAGCCAGACGTCATTGCGACTGGATTACACCCCGGATTAGATAGAAAGTTGGACGTTCTGATGTATATAGGTATGCGCATTTTGACTTTTTGAGACAGCTTTATTTGTGATTGGCATAATTGGTTGTGGAATGTGTGAGGGCGACAACTGTTGGTTGTTTACATTTCCCGTTCAGAGACCGGTTCACATTCAATAATTGTCTTGGTTAGCAGATATAGACTATCCTTATTGTAGAAAAATTCATTAATTTCTCCTCCAACGTTGGGGGGGGGGCAATGCCCTTCCATGCCTTCCTCCCGTAACTCCGCCCATGTGCGTAACACGCGACTTACGTAAATTCGCAGTTACGCAATAATTGCCGCCTTCTTTATCTGCACTTGCTGCCTCGCCCGTGACCTTCATCCTGACTTAAAAAAATTAAAATTATGTGAACTACTTACTAGCGCATACGAAATAGTTTGCAGCTTTGCGCAGCTGCGTCTTTGATAGCCTTATCGCAGTAAGCACATTTCAGTTTCACTTGATACCTTGCCTCGCGCGGTTTGCATTAGTCACTTGTTTATCACCGCTAGTGTCCGTTGTTTATTTACCATTAGAATGCAATCGAAATGCACAACCGAATGTGCTGGTAATAAATCTAAAAAAAAAGGATCGGCAATTACTTTAGAAGAAAAAGCTGAAATTAATTCGTATGCATGAAGGCAGGAAATTTCTACAGTATCAACAATAGCTCGGGAAATAAATCGGCTTATTTCTACAGTGAATACAATAGTGAAAGATAAAGTTCGCATAGCTGAAAATACGAAAGGTGCGGTACTTCGATGAAGGGCACAATCATTACCAAGAAGGCTCTGGGCCCGATTTCAGAGATGGAGAAATTTTTGTCTCCCTGGATCGAGAATCTGACATATTTTCGTGAAGCTGATAATGTTGAGTTTATTCCCGAGCTATTGTTGATACTGTTATCCAGGAGAAGGCTAGGTCTTTACAAAAGGATTTACAAGAGAATCCCGACATCACGGATACGGAGAGTACATTTAAAGCTAGTGCTGGATGGTTCGGAACGATTCAAGAAGCGTTCACATCTGCACAACATCAAAAGTCACGGGTGAGGCAGCAAGTGCAGATACAGAGCCGACAAATGAATTTCCCGAACTTCTGGCAGAAATAATTGAAGAGGGGGAATATTTGTCTGAGCAAATACTTAATGTCGATGAAACGGCTCTGTTTTGGAAGAGGATGCAAACACGGACATTTATTGCAGAAGAGGGAAAAATCTATGCCTGGATTTAAGGTCTCAAAAGATCGGATCACTGTTTTTATTGGCGGCAAGGGGACTTCAGGGGACTTGAAACTTAAACTGCTTACAGTGTACCAGGTTCCCAGAGACGAAATTCATTTGTCGGCTCTGTATCTTGCACCCTTGTCGGATAAAAGTTAAAATTTAAGCCTTTAAGAGCACTTACTAAATCGGCGAAGGAGATATGGCATACACCTCTAATTTAACTTTCCATTTGAGTTTCTGTGGTTTTATGTGAATTTCATTTCTTTAGTTAAACGTTTTCTTAACTTAAAGACACATTTCCCCATCTGACGAATTACCAAGTTGGCAACCTGATAGTGAGTCAAAGTTCAATAAAAGTCAAATAAAACAACGGTGCTGCGAGGGAAGTGCGATATGATATGTGTCATTAGAAGGGCGATAAGAGATAAGCGAAATAACAATAAAAGTGTATGATTAGAGATATGTAGATGATGTTTTGTTACAGGCGCGAGCTATATATTGTTAATTGTGTCTTGTTAAGAAATAGAAACTTAATAGTCCGAATTTCTGAATTTAGTGTCATCAGTCTTGATATTTGTCAATTATCTTGGAACGAGTTCATCTTGACATGCCTAATTTGATTAAATAAAGAGGACATTGAATGAGTAAATACTGTTTCTGCTGAATCATTTACCCGGGTCCGTCTGCTTTAAAATGTTTAATTAGAGACTGCGAATACATCGTTAGGTTTGCAGCTTCTAGAAGAACGATACAAGTTAAAACTTAAGGGTTCAGGAAATAGAGTAAGTCGATAAGTTGATTTAGGTCGATAAAAGTTAAAATTTAAGTAAGTTTGCAAGTTTTTTCATGTACCGCCTTAGTCCATTTTTAACTTGTATCGACTTAACCTAAAACTTAGTAGTTAACCTTTAAAAATTCTATAGTCATTAAAACCTTATTGTTTTACATAGACAAAAGTTAATCGGAAACGGAATTTTGGCAAACTGGGTCTTTTAAGATGAAAGTGCAATATAATTTGCTGCATTAACTGCATTAATTCCAAAAGTAATTGTAAAGGCATATTGTGCTTCCTATAATAATTCCTTCGATTTACAGTATATAAAAGAAAAAATTAAAATCTAGCAGTTGAAGACAAAACTTTTAAACACAGCGACGGCACAATTTTTTTTAAGTCAATTAAAATATTATCGTATAATTACTATAATACCCAAAACAAGAAATAGAAAACTGAATGCTTACTTTGTATTTGATCCATAGTGGTGTGCAAAAGTATTGCATCACCTGCAAAAACCATATTATTTTAAGTTTAACTCTTTCTTAACTAACTAATTCTCATAGTTATTTCCCTCATCATTTATATGCACTTAGATGCGAAATTTAATTGAGATTTCAAAGGCGATTTAGTTTTTTCTGTAGCTACTTTCTTTCGTTCTTAAGATATGACATAAAATATGGGGCTTTGATAAACACATTGAAATTCACGATAGTTGCATTGTCAGTTGTTACAGGCTGTCATAGACATTCTTTTTCCTGATTGGCTGCTTCCTTAATGCTATGCTAATCCTACTCCAGCCTTTATAAGGGTTGACGCAGAGTTACTAGGACATTGTGGCAGCGGGTGGCCTAGTGGGCAACGTTCGAGACTGCCGCGGAAAGCGGACTCAGGTTCGATCCCAGGCAGGTACGAACGCTCGGTCTACTAAATATCCGCCGTGGCTTCGGATGGGCACGTTAAGCTTTCTTCCCGGACCCCGGGTACTGACACCCCGGTAATAAATAATGGCGTCTTCCTCCCCCTCTTTCTACTTCGCTTCTGTGTGACTTTCCTATAGGCCACTCTAGCCCAAATCTCTTAGCTTCCTATTTCAAAGGGTTGTTTAAGACCTTATGATCAGACACTCCCTTCCTAAAATCCTCTACATATGATCATAATCATGATATGATCATACTAGAACATTGTAGTGGTCGCTTCTTGTTGCTATTAGGATATAATTTGTGTACATTCTCAATAATGGTTAAAACTGTGGAATTGTCCACAGCGGACAGAGTAAAAATAGTTGCCCTGCATGAAGACGGATTTTTCTTCAAGGCAAATCGCCGAAAGAATGGGCTGTAATCACTCTACAGTTATTAGGCTACTGAAGAAAGTGAAAAGACACTGCTGATATGAAAATATGGCGTCGCTGTGGAAGGCCGATATCCACTACAACCAGGCAGGGCAGAGTGCTCAGAAAGGTAAGCTTGGCAAAAAGGAATCTCAGTTGGCAATTGAATTGCTTCAAAGACGTTCTGAAGGGACTAATGGTACTATTAGTACATCTACTGTTAGGAGGCGGCTGCTTCACTATGACGTATGGGGCTGCAAAGGCAGGCGTAAAGTAGTGTTAACTGCAAATCAAAGACAGCGTAGACTTCATAGAGCAAAACAGCATGTCTCATGTTGACAAGCAAGCAATGGAAACATTTTCTTTTCGGTGATTAATCAGAATTTTGCCTTAATGGGAATCAGAGCAGTGCCTATGTAAGGAGATTCAAGCATGAAGAATTCCATCCAAGTTGTTTGTGGGGCAACCGTTAAGCATTCGGTGAAGGTCATGGTTTGGAGCTGCATGTGTGCATATGGCGTTGGGATCCTCCATATTGTCGATGGTGCGGTAAATGCTCAGAAATACATCTAGTTATTATAAAACAAGATGCAACGATCATCTAGAAGACTTTATACGGCAATTTTATTTTAAGCAAGATGACAATGCTCCCTGTTATCGTGATAAAGTAGTGAAAGAGCTCAGGAAATCACTCTTCAGGGTCATGATAGGCCACCACAATCACTGGGCTTAAATCCGATTAAAGATTTGGGTTTCACAGGTGTCGTATGGATTATCGAAAAAGAAGATAAGAAGGAAAATCAAAATCATTGAAGATGTAATTCAAATTTGGAATGGTATTGTTCAGCCCAATATTTTGCAAAACCTTGTTCAAAGTATGCCAACAAGATGCAAAGCTGTGATTAAAGCTAAAGGCTGGGCAGCAGAATATTAAATACATTTTATAATTTTGCTTCATTATATTTCTATATTTAAATGTTATTTATTCCGCATGAATTACAAAAAACATTTATTGCTGTTAACCTAAGTATTGGATAAATGATTCTTTTCATAATGATTTCGGCTTGGTCATGATTTTTGTAGTGTATCTGAAGAACAGAAATAGCTAAAGGAAAAAGTAAGACATTTTTGAAATCTCCATTAAATTTCGCATATAATGACATATAAATGATGAAATAACTGCGGGATAATTAGTTAGTTAGAAAAAGAATTAAACTTAAAATTTCATGGTTTTTGCAGGTGATGCAATACTTTTTGCACACCACTATAGCATTGGAACGCCACCTATCCGAAAGACCGCGTGAGCTGCAGAACTTCAACTTCCCATGGACATTTTTCGGAAATTATACTCCGTAAAATATACTTATTTTTCATATTCATCTCCACTTTTGAAATCGCTGAAAGTCGTGAAACTGCGAGTGCAACTACAAACCTATTTTAATTGCCCTATGTATCATGTTTTTCATATCACACTAGTCAATGCAGAAGGAGAAAAATAAATCTCTTTGCGGTTCCGGACAAAGAACAGTAATGCAGCAGATCAGATTACGGCTCTTATCCGCTGCAGCATTTAATCTTTCAAATACAGAAATTCCCACTCCATCAAATTGGAGGCAGAGCAGTTCATGAGATTACTTATTGCCAATTCGATATCTGCTCAAGATCACCTTAAAACATTTTGTATCTATTATTAATGTTTCATATAAAAATGCAGAGACTTACTTAGCTTTCCGCAGACTCTTATTAACTGTAATATACTACACAAACATACATGGATATGGTATGTTAAAAACAACAGGTTGTCTCACCAAAGTAGACCTTTAGTGCAAAGCATGCGAAAAACGTGACACATAGTTGATAGATCTATGTTTAAGGTGGTTCCACCTAAAATCTCTGCCTTATGTTTCCAATGGCAAAACTTCTTTACATATTTTATTCGCAATTAATGTATACCCAACGATGAAAATTTGCACTTCGATAAAACTAACTTTAAGCAGTATGGGATACTTAATACTTGCTAAAACATAACCATAATTATGCAGTCCAGCATTCGTTTGTCTACTGACTCATCAATGTACAGGTCACGCCTTCTATTAACAGGATTGAACATTACTCAAAGAAAAATGATTGATTTTTAATATAATTATGGTTATGTTTTTAGAAATTATTAGGTGCACAAATAAGTTTATAAGATTTTTAAGACAACGCAACATGTAATTTGAGAAAACGATAATATCTTCACGAATAAAAAATATGTGTCGTCATTATCTATCAGCTTCCGCCATTGGTCTGGCAGCTGACAGATTCCAGCCATTAAGAATGCTTCGTCGTGTGCTGCGATGAAGTCGTCAACCCATTTTTGCACTTCGTGACATGTCCGGAACCGTACAGCAGACAAACCATGTTGCATCGATCGGAACAGATGATAGTCTGCGGAGACTATGTCGGAACTATACGTCGGGTGCTCCTAAACTTCCCAGTGAAGCGTCAAGAACGTTTCCTTAACAGATTTCGCGACATGCGGCCTAGCGTCGTCATGCAGTAATTTCACGGGACGCAATCCTTTACCTGTGAATGGAAGCTTCCGACAGATTCCCTGTTTCAATCGCAGATATTGTTGCTTGTGGCGATCAGCAGTAGTATTTTGACCCTGTTCTAATAGTTCATAATAGAGCACACTTCATATCCCACCAGATGCACAGCAGAATCCCTTCTTGTAGTGAATATTGCGTTTCGCGGTCGATTTTGTTGCTTTACCGGCGTCTACCCAGTGTTTTTGGAGTTTGGGATTGTCGCACCGTATCCACTTTTCATCACCCGTAACGATTTTCCACAGGAAAGACATTATGTGTTGTTTTTTCAACAGATTCAAACATTTCATGAGACGCTCATCGTTGCTCCTCTGGCCTGTATCGTGTGTCACCGATTTTCCTTCCTTCTGAATCTTTCCCATTGCGCGTAAACGATTGGAAATTAGTTTGTTGAGTTGCCTTGATATTGTTCAGTTAGTTTTATTTGTGTTTGAGACGAACCTTCATCCAGCAATGCTTGCAGTTCCTCATATGCAACCTTCTGCGAGGCGCCGCTACGTTCTCAATCGCTATCATCAAAATCTCCTGCTTTCAACCGTCTAAACCAAAACCCACACGTGCTTTTCGATATAATATTCTCCCCCAGAACAGAACAGACCGCTTTTTATTACGCTTTGGCAGCATTTTTCCTTTAAGAAATTTGTAACGAATGCGGTGTGTCGAATAAATGCAGTTTCGCTTTTGCCATCCTTCATCTACCGATGTGCAAGTGCGTTTGACTGTTGGACAAATTTCTGTGTCACATTTTATACTCGGAACCAGTTACGGTCACATGACAACAATGCGGGTAGTGTGTCGGATATAGAAATTAGCGGTATACGTCATACAAAAAAAACGCTTTTAAACTTATTTGTACACCTAATATTAAGTATCCCATGTTATAACTTAAAGTTAGTTTTATCGATGTGCAAATTTTCATCCTTGGGAATTCATTAATTGCGAATAAAATATGTAAAGAAGATTTACGATTGGAAACATAAGCCAGATATTTTAAATCAGATAATCGTAATGGAAACTAAGAAAAATAGCTAAAATTATTTGCCTTTAAAGTTCCGCATGAGGTAAAGTCTTGAGTTGATGAAATAATAGTTAAACGATAACCTGTCATATCAATGTGACAGAAGCACCTGAAAGGCAGGAGATGCGTCGAAATCTTTTATCATTAGATATCTGACCACATCAGAATTCGGTTAATATAATTAACGGCAGCATTCACTGCCCTTAGAACTTCTTTGAAAACGAACCACTAAAAACAGCGAAAGACGAGTATGCAGAGGAAGTCATAAGGAATGAATCGTCTTATTTTCTCTCGTATCTAGACAAACAAATAAATGTCAACCAAAAAACCTCCAAAATTCATCTATGTGTCACATAACGATTTACAAAAACATTTTCATCTGGAAAAGAATCAAAATATCAGGAATCAAGAAGAAAATACGTGTAGCACAAATTTCGTTAGGTTCCTCATGAAGATAAACGAACGGCTCCCATTCACACATCACTGATACCGTATGGATATTAAGACCCTGCAAAAACACAAGTGTTGTGAAACTGCTGGCCACCAGCTGGCAGTGATGGGTCACTGCTGGCTGAAATCTGCTGTTCAGGGCCCGGTAGTGGTCAGTTGGTGGCAGTCATTGCTGGCCTTGCAACATTGCCGTGAAATACGAGCCTCCAAGCAAGTGCCACTAGTGGCCCGAAGCTGGTCACCGATGCAACCTCAACACCGGGTGGAAGGAACGGGACTGCGCATGCGCATAAGCAACACGTGCTGTGCCTCTCGTGGTACCAGTTAGTTGAAGACGTCGCTATCGTCATTGTGATATTTTAGTGGATGTTGAGAAAAAAAACTTATGTAGAGAGGCGAATTAATTTCCCATAATGAAATGCCACGTCGACGAAGATATCAGATTAAGCCATGAAAGGTTAAATCACAATCATGAAAATGCATCCACTCCATTCCCATGAATAACAAGAAGTAATTTCTGCGTGATCTTTCATTTTAACATACACTAAAACCCTCTCAAACAAAAGTCTTGGGAAAAGTATTCAAAAAACGTTATGTTGAAAAAAAAAAAGAATAATTATACGCGTACAAAATTTACCAATTATTTGAAAAAAAAACGCTATCTGGATATAATGTACTCAGCCATGGGTTGAATACACAAGCCTGGAAGAATTCACTTCTAAAAATAACGGAGAAGTAAAATAAAATATATTTCCTCCTTGAAACAAATGTAGCTTCGGACAGCTGAAAGGAAAGATGCAACGTTAAAAATGTAACGAAATGTGACTTGAACGGGTAAATATATTAGTTCAAAAAATTGCCTTTCAAGACGACAAGGAGAGCACGAAACTTTGGAAAGCGACTTTAGGTTGGCACACTCGTTGAAAATGAGTGAAGTTCCCTTAAGGTAAAAAAAAAACAAGCGTTACGTTGAAAAAATAAATTTATGAATTATATGAAATTAGCATTTGTGAAAAATATCTCGCAATATTGTAAAATTAAAAAGAGAACCATCGTTACACATTCCACTGGAAAGAGGTTCAGCTTCAAGCACAAGCTCGTGCGTGGTAAATCAGTCATATTGGTAAGGCGCCAGTTTCCCACGCAGACAATCCGTAGTTCGTTACCACCCAGGACCGAACGGGCGTTTTTGTTGAGAAAATGTCCCCAGCGCAGTGCTGTAATGCCGAAGTTTCGTAAGGCGAAAAGAAATTAGTTGTAGCTTTGGGAAACTGCGGTTATCCATCAATTTTTTTATGGCTACTACTAGGAAATTGGCTGAGAAGATCCGGCAAGCCATCAGTTACGTTACGTGATTGCCGGCTGCCTCTGCCGAGAAAGTAGCGGACCACGTTAGGCTAGCCATCATTTATGGCACGTGCTCGCAGGGCCGCTGTAGCGACCACTTGTGGCAGCTACTGCCTGTGATGGATAACTAATGGCCCTGTTCTGGCATATGACAACTGATGTAGGTGCCGTTATTGGCCCTAACTAATGGCCCATGTGGTGGCCGCCCGGACATTTTACCTACGGTTGGGCGGCAGCAACATAGTGCTGGACCACCGCTGGCAGTGCTGGCCGAGCAAGACTGTTTTGCTCAGGAATCAACAAACTCTCACCACTGCAGCAAATGTTTCAGTATACTTCAGATGACAGCGCGACAAATGGTTATTTAAATTTGCTTCAGACATTCCGTAGTCCGTTTGCATGGTCGTGCAGAGAAAATGGTAAAAAAACTTCTGTTCATGTCTAGGATACAACATTATTATATTATACAGGTACGGACGTTTTCTGCAGTACACAGAATTATTATACAGGTACGGACGTTTTCTGCAGACCAGTGGAGCAATATACGTGTATAATCCAAGTCGATACAAAATAAAAACAGAAACAATGCTTTTAGAAGAAAAAACGAAACAATGCTTTCAGGAAACAACAACAGAAACAATGTTTTTAGGATAAGAAACACTCTTGCTCGCGCCGCAGACCCGAACCGTCGGGGAGACGAGATCGTATGAATGGTCGACACAAATCGTTCGGCACCAACCTACACACAGAATTCTTCTGCTTCACCTCGTTTTTGTGAACGACTGCTAATCAGACTAACGTGCCTTGCTCTCTAAAAATATAAAACTCAATTTCCCTTCTTTTTAATGTCAAAGGTACAGAAATGTTTGAATAAGGCCTGCACGGTCGTTTGTTGTAAATGCCATATCCTTACAATAATGGAAAGGGACATAAACATCGTGTAACGTATACTCTCGATTCACTTTCCTTTTGATTTTTACTATCTCTTGGTTATTTTATTTTACTATACCATTATCTTCTTACTGAACGAGATGTTATTTTACCCGCTGAATGAGATCTGGCAATGAGTGTAAGTCATGACGTGCTGGTAGCCAGCATAAATAGGCGCGTTCAACGATACGTAGGGAGAGCGTTTGTTGTTGTATAGGAAGAGCGTTTATTTATGAGAAAGAAATTTTGTTGATGTGTGTAGGGAGAGCTTCGTTCTATGTGATTAGGTTTTTCTCTATTATTGTGATACGATTAGTGTGTGTGTGTTGGATGATTCAAGAGTTTATCAAATAAAAAGTTGTTCTAAGTAAGTACGTTTTTCTCAGTTCATAGTTTTGTAAGATCTCTGTCTGGCTGTTAGGTTTATTTCATTAAGTGTTATTAGTAACAACCAGAATAAGACTTTATTCATCTTAATTACTACTACAACATTACTACCAGTTATAAGCTTGTTCATTATTATTACTACATTACTAGCAGGAAAGTTTACTCATAATATAATTAATAACACAACAACCATTACTAGAAGAAACTAGTAGTAGAAGAAGAATTAGCTTAGTTAAAAGCTAAATTCATTATAATCGTTTTAGTAGACACTTAGTGCAGATCCTTTCGTAAGACATTGGCATCGTCCTGGGTGGTGTAACGGTTAGCACGCTCGAACGGATTTTTGGGAGATACGGGTTCAATTCCCGATCCAAGGCGATGTACTTTTCAAGTTTTCTGGAGGTGACTATGTTACGTGAAAAACAGTAAAATACACGCAATTAGGGAGTTGTCGGATTGCTGTGTTGATAATTCAGACAAGAAGAAAGTGGATGCATTTAGAACGAAGTGCTACAGCGAGGGTCAACTAATTTTAGTGAAGTATTTTTATCGAGAGCGGAAGAAAATGAATGACAAGGGGAAAACGATTAGGGAAAATCTGAAATTGTTGTCCAAAGCATTAGGAGAAAGACGTGTTTTAGACATAATTCAGGAGCGGAAGTAAGCTTTCCACATGAAAAAAGAAATTTAGGAAAAGAGAGATCGGGAAAATGGGATGCTGTCATTCTACAAAGCCCGTTTCACAAAAACTGAGGGTAACTTTCTTTTGAGTTGTCAACAGTGCGAAGGGAAAAAATAACCACGCAGACGACTAACTGAATTAAGGAAGTATCTATGGCAACAGTTATCATCCGTGGCAGACGATTCTGGTTTTGTTATTGCGCAGTTGTTTGAGGTACGTCTGCATTTCTCCATACAGCTCTGGAGGTAAGTGATTCAGAGTTAAGAAGCGAAATGCGTTGTGCGATAAAATTTTGCTATCGTTTGGGTAAAACGGCTCCAGAAACAGTTGATTTAAGGAAAACAGCTTACAAAGATAAAGGTTTTGTTGAGTCAACGATTTTTAGATGGCACCATGATTTCTAAAAAAGGGCGTTTGTTGGCAGAACTCCCTCCAAGGCCTCGTCGATCTGAAAATGTTGTTACGGAGCATATTGTTAACATTATATTTGGGCCTTCCTGCAAGAACATCGACGAATGACGTGTGAAGACATAGCGGCGTCAACTAATATTTTAAAAACGTCGGCATTCCGCATTCTTCGCGACAAATTACTGCTGTGTATCATGCATGTTCCAGATGGGTAACTCATCACCTGACGAGAGAACAATTGTTAGTCAGGTATCAGGTATGTCATCAGTGGACACAAATGATTTCAAAGGATCCAAACTTTCTTGACGCAGTAATAACTACCGATGAAACATAGGTCCCATATTTCAACTCCCTCACGAAGCGCGCAACGAGTGTCTGGAAACACACAGGCTCGCCTCCTCCGAAAAAAGTCCGCCACACCAAATCAGCTGGAAATGTGAAGATGATAACTTTCTTTGATCATAAAGGTCTAGTCTACCAGAATGCCGTTCCTCCAGAAATTACTGTCAATGTTGAGTATTACATTTTAGTCTTGGAGCGTCTGGTGACGACACATATAGATTAAGCTACCGGAACTGGTGAGCAAATGGACCCTACACCATGATAACGCCTGCCCACATGTGGCTGTTTGTATTAAACAGTGTTTCTTACGAAATGCAGTATTGAAATCATGCCACAGCCTGCTCACAGTCCTGACTTTGCCCCCCGTGAGATTTTTGATTGTTTCTAACAAAGAAGGAGAAGTTCCGTGGCGCAACATTCAACACAGATGCTGACGTTAGCTAAAGCTGTACAGGGTTCGCTGAAACAGTTTCCACAAAATGCCTCTGCCACATGTTTTGAAAAGTGGACTGAATGATGGGACCGTTGCATATCATCCGAGAGAAGACACTTTGAGGAGGAATAACACATATTTTGTTTAACCTATATTTCTTCATTTTCTGTGATTTTAATTTCAGTTTTTAAGGAACGACCGTTGTGCTACGTAGGGTACCAGTTTCATCAAGATCAAGCTCAATGACATAGGCTTTACCAAGGTCTGATATAGGTTTGAAAACATTTGTCCAAGATCTGTCCAGGCCTGATTTGAGAAGCAGGACGTCCAAGTGTTGGATTATCTGTAACATCTGTGGGACGAGCTGGAACCCCGAATCGAATATCAGCTGGTAAGACCTTCCTCTACGGCAGTTCTCGCAAAATCTATGCAAGAGGAATGGAGGAAAATTACGGTACAGTTCTACCGGTATCTCACAGAAAGCATGCCTAGAAGGTTCGTTGCAGCCACAACAGGTGGGCCAACTGCGCACAGATTTCGGCTAATGAATGCTCGAGCCCCTGTTAAGTCTAGGTGTCTGAATACGTTTGTGCATATTATTAGTAATTCTAAATTTACTTCTGGAACTGAAATTGGTAAGTCTGCCCATTGGACGTCTCGATTCTCCTGCTGTCATTCTTACTAACTTACTCATCTTCGATTCCCTAGCTATCAGCCCAGATTGAACCTTTGAGCTTCCCAAGTGTATTAATCACTTCCTTGTGCAGTTTCATCTAGCAAGTGCAAGTCCTTAAAAAAAGTAATTATTCTTTGACGTATACCTTTAATTTAAACTTCGTTTCCTTCCCAAATTTCGTTACTTCTCGGTTAAGGTTATCTCACTCAACGGCACATAATTTACCCAAAAGCTTGTACTTTTTGGCAAAACAGACAATGAGTCAGAAGAAAATGAAGAGGATATGTTGAGGCGATATAGTGGGATGGAATAACGCAGAGACGAAAATTTTGTAGATGAATAACATATTATAACTACTAGGGTGAGAGCAAGAAGACATGACTCAGAAAACTTGAAAATTGAATCGTTCTGGAAAGGGAATCGAGCCCGCATCTCCTGAATTACGTTCGAGTATGTTACCACTTACACCACCCTGAACAAGGGACCTCCAAGCAACTAAGGATGTATTTCGGGATTCAGATTTCTTCGATTTCCCTTCTAGGACGATGTAATTTGCAAGTTTCCTGAGGCATGTCTACTTGCTTGATTAATTTGGCATTTATCTCTGCCTGTAACATCTATTTAACTAGGGTGGTGAGAGTTCATCCGGTTTTCAGCTACACTTGATGTTGTACGCCTTAATTCCCATGTGAGACGCGCGCCAGCATCGACT
>CM077016.1:16852547-17013112 GCA_039090855.1 Macrothele yani
GTGCTATATAGCAACCGTAATTCAAACAGTTTTGTGATCTTCGGTTTAAAAATGGCAAGTGATTTACTAAGGGACAAACATTTGCGACGTTGTAAGATGTACGAATTTCGTAAAGGAAACAATACAATTACAGCAACAAACTACATTAACGAAGTGCATCTAGAAGCGATGAATTTGAGGAAATGTCAGAGGTGATTTTATAAATTCAAAAGTGGTGATTCCAAGATTAGGTGTACCTTCACATTTTGATGACGAATGTCTTTAAGCTATAGTTGAGAAAAATCGGCAGCAGACACTAGATGAAATTGCAAAAAAATCCGGCGTAGCGAGGTTAACAACTTTCTAGGTCATTTTGCTTGGATTAGGAGAATGCAAACAAGGCTGGAATATGGGTTTCTCGTGCACTCAGCGAGGACAATAAACTTCAATGCATGTCCTTGTTCAGCAATTCTGTCTAGACAATATGATGACCCTTTTTTTGGACAGGATAGTTACAGGTGATGAAAAGTAAGTCACCGGAGTAGGATTTTCTTTAACACCACGCCCATAGGGTGATAAACCATGTATGAAACTCCTGAAACAACAGCAAAACTGAATATTCATAGTAAAAAGTTTTACTGTGTGTTTGATATGGGGATGAAGGTGCGCAATTTATTATAAGCTCGTAACACCTGGGAAACTCTTGAGTCAGATGTCTTCTGTGATTAGCTTACACGTTTTCGTGCACAAATTTAAATCAAGCGGCCTAAAAAAGCAAACATAAGAGGAGTCCTTCTCTCCACGGCAACGCGCGTCCACACCTACGGAACACGCGGCAAAAAGTCAAGAAATTCGGTTAGGAGGTGCTACCTCATCCATGTGCTGTAACTAGCTCTTCCTGTGCCCCATGCAAGGTTTTATTTTCGCTGACCGATTAATTATTTTATTTTGAGAAAACAATAATAATAAAACAAAATACGATATAAAAATTGTTTATACACTGGCAGAAAGTGAAAAGAAAACGCCAAAGAAGGATTTGGAGGAAGATCATGAAATTACATGTGTGTTAATTTGGTCGAGTTTACGTAGGTGTGATGTTAATTTCGGGACCAATCCGGAGAGCGCTCACGCCACAACACGGCATAATATGAAAATTATCGTCAGTGGTATTTAAGGAGTACAGCGAAGTGAATGTAACTCAGGTCGTCGGCGTACGGACACGTGCGAAGACCCTGAAGAAAGCTGCAATGCTTGGACATGGAAGACGTGCACGATTTCAGCTCTTATCGGACTTTGAGCGAGGTCGTCTAGTCAGACTCTGCTGTTACCGTTGTATTTCCGAGCGAATTGGACGGGAGGTATCGGTGGTGGTACGATAGTGCGGCGTAGATGGTCCGATGCAGCATTCCCACACGAGAAGACGTGGAACCGGGAGTCACAGACGGACTGATGAGCGGACCGATCCTGGACGCATAAGAAGAGCAGCGTTGTCAAGCAGAACATCCACTGCGACGCAAATCCGAGCTGCCGTTGCATCCTGAGGTAACTGAAAGCGAACAATCCGCAACAGCTCTACTGGATGCAGGACTACGTGCACGTATGCCTCTGGTATGTGTACCTCTGACTCCAGCCCACCGTCAGGAACGGCTGCGGCTGATGGTGTCGCCAACGTCTGCACTGGAGAACGCAATGGCATGATCTGTCGTGTTCTATCGATGAAAACAGATTCTGCTTGGGATCCTCCGATGGCCGTATGCGTGTTCGAAGACCCAGCGGGGTAGCGTATCCACCCTTTTTGCATCTGCCAGCAACACACAGGGCCTACACCTGGTCTCCTGGCGTGGGGAGCGATCAGCTATCACTGCCGTACACAACTAGTGTGCTTGTACAGTGGTACGTTAAACAGCAGCTCCTACATCAACAACATCATTCAGCCCGTTGTTGTGCCATTTGTAAGGTCGGTCCATCGTGGTGTTTTCCAGCAAGATAACGCATCGCCCACACACGGCACGTGCAACGCAACATGCACTTCAGGGTGTGCGGGAGAGACAACTTCCATGGCCTGCACGTTCACCGGATTTTGTCCCCACTGAGCACGTGTGGGATTTTATGGGACAAATCGACTTCATCCGGTTCTGCCACGGCCAGCCACGACCATCCCCGATTTAGCGCAAGTCCAGGGTTGAGGATGCTTGGAACCTCAATAGCCCAAACTTACATCCAACATCGGTACGACAGACTCCATGCCAGAATTCGTGCACAGTGTGGCGCAGTTCATGGCGGTTCAACCTCGCGTACTAACCATGTTACATGAAAATGTTATTTTTCTTAGTTTAATGCCAGAAAATACGTACAGCTCGTATTTTGACATAATGTTTTGATCACGTTATCCTCTGTATTCCGTCTTCTTATGCTGTATAAATTTCGTTGGTAATTCAGTATCGTCTCCTTCTTGGTGTTCTTTTTTCACTTTCCGCCAGTGTACATAATTGTTGTGTACATAAGAAATATATACAAGATCATTCACATGTATTTATAAATGATAATAATGATTTTAATTGCACTCTTTATTGCTTTCTATTTCCAGGGAAGTTCATTGGATCATATTATGAGGAGAAATATTCGGAGAGCGACATTGATACTTGGATATGACTCAATTAATCCCAAAGCTCAAGAAGAGCCTGTAGAATATCAAGCGGAGTTGTAATTCTTAACTTTTTGTATTAGCAGGTTGCAAGGCTCAAACGTAAAGGGAAAGTCATCAGAAAGCAAAATCGCCATGAACAGTTCTCGGTTACTTATAACGCCAATCTTTTTGAGATGTCAAACAGAGTGCCATAAAGGCTGTATATTTGCATTTTAAATTATCCTTCGAGTGTCATGCTACTTCCCTTTATCTGATGCTTTCAGGGCATCCTTCGTCCTGGGCCCTGCGTGCCAGTACACATGTTGCACCTGCCTAGTTACGGCACTGACGTCATCCACCTTACAGGCAAGGTATTGCACCTTCCGATTACCACTTGTTTCCTGGCCGATGCAACATTACTTAGCTGGTGAACATTTTAAAGCATTTGATGACATCAAAAATGGTATCGAACAGTATTTGGAGTCGCAGGGGCCGAGATTTTACAAAGATGGTATCGATAACCTGGTTTCAAAATGGGAAAAGGTGAGATAGACAATGATGGTGATTTTGTTTCTCGGGACTTTAAATACTGTATAAGTGCTTTGCTTGTAATGTACTTCAAAAGTTTCACTGAAAACACAATTCTTTTGGTATGACCTAATACCATCTGAAGAGGCTGGCTCATTTTGTGAGCTACTATTCGGACATCTCAAAGATTTCTTTCATCAAAAAGGGCAGCAGACAACCCCAGGAGGGGAAAGGCCTGCCGTAAATACATATTAGATGAAGTGCGAAAAAAGCTGTAGTCCTTTGTAGCTGTCGTTATATTGTTTATTTATTTATTTTCAAACTAAATACTGCATCGACAAATATGGAGTAGAACTACGCATAAATCCACAGGATACCTTTAAATTCTCTGACGCTTTGACATTATTTCCAAAAAATGTAGTAAACATACCAGGAATTGTTCGCACTTGTAATGGTTAAATGAGAAGCATTACCGTAGAATTTGTTATTTGGTTTTTAATAGCTTAAGGTACATCCGAATCCCTTTTCTGGAAATTGATTGGCTGATTCTCTTATCATCACAGAATATGTTTCATTGATTTACTGATATCGTAGAATTCTCCGAATGTGTGTGATTGAAAAATAGTGCTAAGATGTGGTAATTAATGCTCTTCTTGGCATAGTGCTGGTTTGAAGTGATGGCTAATATTTCGATTATAGGGCACTTTAGTGTCGCCACTTATGGGTGATCCGGTGTCATACAAGCGATCCAAAGTCTTATGATTGCTGTTCTGTTAGTGGCTCCTGATAGTTATCCAATCTGGCAGTTATAACCTCAGCTGCGCCATTCCCATCCCCAAACGGGGGCAGAGCTATGGATAATATCTGGTGCCTATGGTAAGTAATGTGATAGTTTTTATGACTGGAGAAATTCCTTCCTTTGCAAAATTAACGTTGTACGGCAACGCAAAACAGGTATGGCGGCTCCTCTCCCAAGGCATCTAAACGTCACTAATTCCATCAGCCAATGACATACTGTACGTGATCTGGAGGAGGAGCCCGTGATGTAACAAATTCTTACATTCAATGGCCGTCGTTTACTGGGACGATCATCCTCGCAGCATTGCTGATGTCTTGCCATCTGTCGGCAATGTGTGTCACACAGACAGTTCAAGAAGTTATTTATAAATTTTCTACGTCGATACATATTAAGAAGTTTTTGTGTTTTTGGCTTTTCAAATTATGTTCCTAAAGTATTGGCTTTACTGCATGCTAGCAACAGATAAAAACAAATGCCGTAAAGGAAAGTTTTACAGTAGTTTTGATTTCATTCAGCCAGTCATGGAAATTGGAAATGCTATGTACAGAATCAACATATGCGAATCCGTAAATTGATTTCCGTAGCAATGAAGAATGCAAAAATGGGAAACCAAATCTCCCTTTTCTCCCAAATCAAAATGAGCCGTATTAAAGGAAGCACTTTACTGACTATTAAGATATTTCCACAAACTATGAATGGTTTTTGTAGTGCCGGCTCGTGACCAGAGAAACAGATGAAGTGTTGCAAAATGAGAATCCATGAAAAAATGCATCTCCTTTTATAAAGGTCAATTCTTCTATCTTTCACGTAAGCATAGCGGTATATGATGCTATCATAAAACGCCTGTTTAACTACAAGTTTAAGCAGAAGTTCTTTTGTATCACGACACTGGATGACAATGATAGTCTTCGCTGTGAAATAGTGTTCCTTAAGCAATTTTTTATTCGTTTTAAACAGGAAAACTTCTTCCTGCTGACACAATGGTTGAGGATGAAGTAAGAATTAGAGAAAGAAATTTATACACTTCTTGGAATACATCTTCATGCACATTATACATGTATATATATGTATGTGTGCGACAACGTGCACACTGTATCATTTTCCGGGGGGGTTATCTAACAAAAAAGCATGGATCCAGAACACACGGAGAATAATAAAGAAACAGCATTAAACTGAAGTTCACACACGCAGTTATTATATAAGCACAATTATTGGGGGGCACAGGCGTGAAGAGATTAGACGTGGGAGCATCACGTCTCTTCCTTTCTCAGGAGGAAAATAAAAACACGGGCAAAAAGATAAACCACGAGTTTCGACGTATATTTTAAAACGCAACTGTAAGTGGTCATCAGCAAATGAACAAGGTAACAGAAATATTATTTTGCTGAATATTAATATTTTAAAAAAAAACAAAATTCAGCCTGTGATTTTATAAAACGATGTAGAGAGATTTTATTTCCAAACGCCCATAAAAAATATAAGAAATGAACGCCATTACTCAAAGAACAAAAAGCGCAAAAATACACAAATAACAAATACGCTAAAGATTATACGTTTTGAACAGTATTTTTATTTACTTTATTTTTTATAATTGTTTAAATATTTACCATTATCACGAGAACATCTCAAACACAATACCGGGCTGACAATCCAGTTTCAGATTAAATGAGCAACGCTAAACATGGGTAAAAAGTTTTTTACTTATTTTGTTATTTATTAATTTTTTAGAAATAAATCGCTTTGGCCTCATAAGGTGGAGCTTGGTCCACTGTATGACACCAAACCTATTAATTCATTAAACAGAACGAAAAATATTGGGTGGGCACTGCCCTGCCAATAAAATAACTGGAGTGGCAAGATTCACCTTGCCTGCCCATAGTCGGCGCCTATGAATACAACGGAAGAAACCAGAATCCTCTAAACTCAAAAACAGTGACAATCAGTAGCGCGAGCTGTCACTTCACCTCTATCATTGACGTCATAGGTTGCCATAGCAACTCCCTTATGCAGGGAACACCAGGTTATGGGAGTGATGTTATTTGGAACTGTGTCTCTTACCTCTTCACATAGCATACGCGCAGTTACAAAGTCGTCTAATCATGAATTCGTAAGGCCATTTGAAACTGCGGGCTCACACTTCTAGCTTGCTTTCAGAAATCAAAGAGCTTCCGCTTCAAAGCCACAACGTTTTTCAGAAATAATTCTTATAAACGAACAAATTAGTAAAATCGTGCTATGCATTGATTATTATACGCTTTCCAACATACCAGAAATCATTTCTCAAGTTATAACTCAAGTTATGAGGATAATGGCTGTAGAATAAATCTCGCTCCTGTGTCCTGACCTTTTGATCCCATTTCGATGATATTCAGCAGAATTGGTTCAGTATACCTCCGGAACAACATGATAACGTTTTAACGCAATCGAGGCATTTTTAGGTAAGTTATGACGCATATAGTCAATGGAAATGTATGTCGCTCTTATGTCCTGACCTTTGACCCCATTTCGACCATTTTTAAAAGGGTTCGTTCCCAGGTAGTACTAAAATACCACACACTAAATTTTCATCGAAATCGAACCATTTTTACATAAGGTATGGCGCATAAGGGCAATGGAATAGATCGCGCTCCTATGTCCTGACCTTTGATTCCATTTCGCCCATTTTCAATAGGATTTGTACCCAGGTGGTCCCCTAAGGTATAGTAAAATTTCATAGAAATCGAACCATTTTTTACGCAAGTTATGACGCATAAGGGCAATCGAATGGATCCCTGTCCTATGTCCTGACCTTTGACCCCATTTTGCTCATTTTCAAAAGGGTTCATCCCCAGGTGGTCCCCTACCACATACTAAAATTTCATCGAAATCGAACCATTTTTACGCGAGTTATCGTGCGGACAGACGGACAAAGCTGGTGCATATACGCTTCTTCAACCTACGGTTGGAAAGCGTAAAAAGTGACTAATTTTAAGCACACCGGACAAAAAAGTTACGGAATGCTCATTTTATTGGTTAATATGGGGTTACATCACCACGAGCTCGAAGCACAGCGATGATTTTTTTGGCATGCTGTCAATATGGGAACGGATGACATTAATGTTCAGTTTGCCCCACGCCGTGAACAACTGGTCCCGCAGAGTAGTCAAATTGGGAGGGTGTTGTTGTCTCTTCTTAACGGCTCATTCGAGCATGTCTCAAATAATCTCTGTAACATTGAGATCAGGCGAATTGGCGGGCCAGGTGAGATGTGGGACGTCGACCTCATGTTCTGCAAACCAACCTTGCACAATGGCAGCTCGGTGGACAGTGCAGTTGTCGTCTTGATAAAGTGGATCTGGAATGGCGGCATCTTGGAGGAACTGGACATATGGCAACATCTCGTTATCCAACAGTTTCACGCAGTCCACCGCTTTCATGCCATTAGACACGTGAATTAAGGGACCCACCACAGCACTGGATATACACCCCCAAAACAGGACACTTCCTCCCTCTTTCTGTACAGCCCTTTGCAAACACCCTGCATTGAAGGCTTCTCCGGCCTTCCGCAGGACCTTGGATTGACCATCATTGAATACAGGCAGAACCTGGATTCGTCCGACCAGATGATGCATCGCCACTGTTCTGTGGTCCAGTGTCAGTGCTCCCTTGCCCATCCCAGCCGCTTTTTCTTGTGTATGGCAGACAGCTTGAGGGCGTACCCTAGCTACACGACTGAATATTCCTACACCATGCAGTTCTCGTCGAAGCGTTCGTTCAGAAACAGGCCGACTGGGTCTGGCATTGAACTTTTGTAGCAATTCCTGCCGGGTTCGGAACCGTTTTGCGGTTGACAATCGCCCCAGACGTCGACGATCACGGTTGCTCATGATGGTTCTTCTGCCGCAGCTGTCCCGACGGGAATTGTCTCTGGCCGACTCCTTCCACGCTAAATGAACACTACTGACTGTGGACTTGGACACGCCAACGAACTCTGCCACCTCCCTCAGCGAGTGACCATGTTCACGACCAAAGACGATAGCTCCCTTTTGCCACTTTGTTACGTCACCTTTTCTACCCAGGATACTACCTGTAATCAACAATAAACTGATTAGGTATGCACGTCTTACAAGGCTGAAAAAGTAACAAGTAACATACAATACTTTTCATTCCATTATACACACGCATTTTTTTCTGCCTGACCGGTTTTCAACTGCTCCTCCGGATGACATTATTTCAGAATTTTTTGTCCGGGGTGCTTAAGAATCCGCTATTATTCAAAGAATTTGTTTCATAAATTTTTGGTAAAGTGGCACTTCACTCATTTCACCTGATGAGCCGGCACTGAGGTTTTGTCGTTTTTGATTTCTGAATGATAACTTTTGTTGTGGTTAAGGCTCTACGAGATCCGCCATCTTGTATTGTGCCTTCTCTTGGTAACCAACGGGCAAACGTATTTCACAAATTGCTCGGGCAATTTTGCACATTTTGGAACACCGTTTGTGGCTAACGCAAGATATATGATAAACAAAGAGTTCATTGGTTTCAGATTTTTATTTTGGACTCTTTAAGTAATTTTTATTAATTAATAAAACTATGGAAGGCGCCTTGGTACGACTTTCGCTGCAGATAAAAAATGAAGGGAAAGGTAAATAAAAATTCTGAAACCAGGGAGCTCTTTATTTATCATATATCTTGCGTTAGCCATAAACGGTGTTCCAAAATGTGCAAAATTGCCTTTTGAGCAATTTGTGAAATACGCTTGCCCGTTGGTTAACAAGAGAAGGCAGCAACACAAGATGGCGGGTCTCGTACAGCCTTAAAGGAAATAACTTAAATTTTTACTGGAATAAAAACATGTAACGAAAATTTGATTTCTTTAAAGCGGATAACTAGGTACCCTTGGATCTCTAACTTACGCTCGATGCAGCTTGTTTAGTGCAACAGATCATCTTCAACGGTTCGTGGTTCAAAGGATATTCATGACCAATGAATAAATGTTACACGCGATGGGATTGGACTATCAAAAGAATCAGGTAGTAATGACACGTTCCTTTATCTTGATCAGATGCCTTTCAAGTTTTCATTGAATTTCTGTCTTTAGAAAATTATCATTTACAATTATCCCCCAAAGAATAAGAGGAAACAGTATGAAAAGCAGTGAAGAATGTTAAAATTTTAACAGGCACCTATGTTTAGTAATGTAATATTTTTTTCTTATAAAAGAAAAAAATATCACATTACTGACCATAGGTGCCCTCTTTTACGAAATTAGATTTCAGATCACTCGTCCGTCCCAGTCTTTTTCGTTGTTTCTTTTCACACACACACACACACGTTTTGATATCCTTTAACCGCTTGTATTAAAATGGAACCGCTTCATCGTGACTTACAAAAGCAGATTCTGCGACTGTTTCGTATTTTCCTTCATTTTTCAACGGGAACTGTACTTCTCCCGAAAATCCTCTCTACCGCGCTTATACTTCGCTCGGAGACTACTCTGATCAGAGTAAGCAGATCTTCATTTTTCAGGACGGATGGCGACTTAAAATGAAATATTGATTTCTTCCAAACTGTCACACACTCAGCACATGCTGAACACAACTTACAAGGACATCTGATTATGCAATTAGATCACCCACTTTTGGAGGAACAATAACAGTATTGGACAATATGGAAAGAAGCAGGTAGAGGATATAAAGTATATGCAAAGGAATGTAAAAACAAATAATAAGATTCTCTCTTTTAGAAGAATTGTGTGTATACAAGAGGTTCATGAATGTGTAATCCTTTGCTCTGCATATTAGAGGTTAATGCGCATTGATACCTTCACACTTTTCTTTGATATTTGAAAACAAAGAGGAGAGCTTCAACCCGGCCCGTAACTAGGGAGGGCCAGGGTGAGCATCGCCCACCCTGAATGGGCAGTTTGCCCACCCTCGCATTTTCAGCGTTTTTCTTACTTATCCTTTAAATTTGCACGCCAGTGTATGTACCTGACGTAATTGACCACCCTGAAAAAATAGACGCCCACCCACCTCTAGAATCCTGACTACGGGCCTGCCTGCACACACCCCTTCCCTTTCCTATTCGCAGGACACTTGTTTGGCTATAACTCAAAACTCATGGTATATCAGTGAGTGGTTTAGCACTGAAACAAAATTTCAGCATGAAGAATTCTGTCAGTTGCGGGTTAAACTAGACCAACACAAGCTTCGCCTGCTTAGACTTATTCCAAGAAGCTGTTCCTTTCTGTATCAGACATCGTTCAATCAGCAATGCAATAGAGGAATCTGCTTCATATTCAATGAGCAACATATCTTCGTCTTCTGATAGTCACTACTCCACGAAAAGGACAAAACCAATAACGGTAAGGAAAACATGACCTGTATGCTTAGCTGAAACTCGCATTAAAGCCTTAAAATAAGAGAGTCGGTAGTTCAAACAATCAGCCATCGGGAGACAATTACTCTATTCGTTAATGAAAAATGCTCCGTGGAAAATGTACAATAATGCTTGTATACTATTTCATGCGCAACTGATCCTGCCATCTATCGGCAGCACGCTACCGCTGACTCGTAGGTACTGCGGCTGAGTTGTATAATAGTTTCGTTTCGCGATTAGTTTTGGTTTTCGGCTCTTAAAAGAACGTTTATGAATGCTAATTGTGTCCCTACTCCAAAACATTTATTATGACGGAAAAGTTGTTTCCTCATGAATAGGAAAATGTCTATCTGGAAGAATCAATTGATACAGAGATGTACCAGGATGGCTGCGAAGCACCTGGGCGCCAGCTTCCGGTGTCGGCAGGACGCCTCAATCAAATACACTGACGGAAAGAAAATCCCAACACCAAGAAGAGGTCGTGTTAGATAAACGACAGTTGGTAGACGGTGAGAGTACATCTGTAAGATGACGTCTATGAAAATTTCGCATTCGGCGCATACGTGTGGCGCTAGTAGCGCCCCTCGGAACATGCAAAGCAGGTTTGCTGTAAATACGCGCTGTAACGTTCGTGAGCGTTAGTTATCGTCGAGATTCGATGTAGGGTGTTGATGTTAGTCAAGAATGCCTTTAAGAAGACGAAGAAGCCATTATCAACAGCTCACGGAGTTTGAACGAGGTCGTGTAATAGGGCTACGAGAAGGTGGATTTTCTTTCCGCAATATTGCAGAACGACTTGGCAGGAATGTAGCCACTGTGCATGATTATTGGTAGCGGTGATCAACAGAAGGTACTGCCTCAAGAAGTCTGGGTTCCGGCCGGCCACGTGGCAGTACTGAGAGGAAGACCTCCGTGTACGGCGTATGGCAGTGGCGCATCGTACCGTGTCTGCGGCAGCAATTCGAGCTGCAGTTGCCACCACAGTGACACAACGAACTGTTACAAATCGGTTACTTGAAGGACAGCTCCGAGCCAGACGCCCTGTAGCGTGCATTCCACTTACTCTAAACCACTGCCGTTTGCGACGTCAGTGGTGTCAAGCTAGAGCTCATTGGAGGACGGAGTGGAGATCTGTTGTGTTTTCTGATGAAAGCCGGTTCTGTCTGGGTGCCAGTAATGGCCGTGTGTTGGTTAGAAGGAGCCTAGGTGAGCGCCTGCAACCAACCTGTCTGCGGCCGAGACACACTGGACCTACACCTGGAGTTATGGTCTGGGGAGCACTTTCCTATGACAGCAGGAGCACTCTCGTGGTTATCTCATGCACCCTGACGGCACAGTTGTACGTCGGTCTGGTGATTTACCCTGTTGTGCTGCCATTCATGAACAGCATTCCAGGGGGTGTTTTCCAACAGGATAACGCTCGCCCGCATACCGCTGTTGTAACCCAACATGCTGTACAGAGTGTCGACAAGTTGCCGTGGCCTTCTAGATCACCAGATCTTTCACCAATCGAGCACGTATGGGACATCATTGGACGACAACTATAGCGTCACCCCCAACCAGTATTAACCGTCCCTGTATTGACCGACCAAGTGCAACAGGCATGGAACTCCGTCCCACAAACTGACATCCAGCACCTGTACGACACAATGCATGAACGTTTGCGTGCTTGCATTCAACATTCTGGCGGCTACACTGGTTATTAATGTACCAGCATTTCACATTTAAAATGGCTCTTCTCGCGCTTACGTTAAGCTGTGATCTTCAAACCTTAATTGATTAAATATGTTACCTATACAAATATAATGCCGCCATTTCATTCCTCTATAACTATTTTTTCGTGGTGTTGGGATTTTTTTCCGTCAGTGTATTACAGTTTACAGATTAATGTTAGTGACTTGGAAGAAGTTAATAAAACGTTTTACTGTGAGAATTCGCAATACTACGTGTCACGTTTATTTTTATAGCAAAAATATTCATTATATAAGTCACAGAAAACGACTTGAAATCAGAGAGTCATTTTTGTTGTTTTGTTTAGTAACGGATACCACGGGGAAAGGACTAATAATTATTTTTCTAATTTTTGTTAACTCTTGAAGATTTCAGCATTCATGATGTGTGTGGCCAGCACTATGACATTGGGGCCAATATGACGGAAAAAACAGAATGGACTTCAAGAAACATAATTTTTCGATCTAAAACCCTCATGCATCTTATGCACTTTGAGCGGCTCATACTTAAAATCTGGTCGTACATAACGGTATTATTAAAGAAATATATGCTTTCTTTTCTGAATCACCTTACCTTTGGCAAATTTTAAAGAAAAGACCTTCCAGCGTTGACCGTAAAACCGTGCTCTGAAACAAGATGCAATAAGGGTATCGAGGTTTAAAGGGAGGAAATTAATATGAAAACCATTTATTTCAAATTCTGTTTTTAGCTTTATACTACTTATTTTTATAAATAATTTCTTTAAAATATGAAAACCACTTATTTCGAATTCTGTTTTTAGTTTTAAACAACTTATTTGTATATGTACATATATGAGAGGATTTTAGTTACTTGGTTAGAATAGTTAAACCGACGCCCGTCATGTTCAACGTTATGGACTGATATATATAATGAATAAAAATTGAGCAATATTCTCGTACAAAGAGCGGCAAATGCCTTTGGTGAGCCCCTGAATTGATAATATACCAGGAAAGAACTGTCTGATGACGCGAATCAACACCTGAAAGCAGTGTTCTGAGGAAAGACGACAGCTTCGTCGGAATAAGTATTCAAGAATATAGTATGCCAAATGAATTTTGTTTTCCCTCTATTAGTCTGCGTTTGAAGGGAAGCAAATGAGTTCTTTGCAATACTGATATCAGTCGCTAACTCTCTCAGTGGACGTGGTAACAACTCCCTGCGACGATTGGATCTAACAGCTACTGAGCATGCCAACGTGCTGAGCTCAAACCAACGGAGGAGATAACGTGCTGCCATCTATTTGCCGATCTGTAATCATAAAAAATTACAAAAATTCGCGGAGAGCGGGCCACGGTTGGAAGTATAGCTTGGCTCACTAACTGAAAAATAAGCATTGGGGACTGAGACGTATGTTCATTGACGTATGCTGAGACGTATGTTCATGGCATTAATTTTCCCCGGTTGAAACCCAACTACTCCTTCTAACGAATTGTGCTCACATTTGCGGGTAGTTTCTGAATCAAAATTTATGTTTCATTGGAAATAACTTGTATCCAAACATAAACATATCTAGGAGTAAACAATTTTAGACATAACCATAAAAACACTCATCCTGGTGTAACGAAACACCAAATTTTTTCTAATATTGGAAAGTTGGAAATAGGCGGATAGAGAAAAAACTATATTGACAATTCGCAACGCTTCTTGCGTTATCAAGACAGTTCAAAAGCGGTAGAAAAAAGTTAGACCAAACGATCATCTGGATTAAGAGCTGTCAGTAGTTACACATGGAAATAACTATCTTTCGCCCCTATTTGTTACTTCATCCTTTTTCAGTATCTAAGCAAAACGGCAAAACCATGTGACACAGCTAAGGCATGTTCCTATACAAAAACAAATTACATTTGTAAATCAGAAATATCTAAATTTTAAATTTAGAGACAGCGAAAGTCTAATAAAAAGAGAAAGTGCGATATTAATGAGCAACGCAATCCAGGAACACACGCGTCAGATGGGGCCACTGGCTATGTGAAATACGCAGGAATATTGACTGTTTTATAGCACGGATGCAAGGTTGAATTTGTCAAAAACTGACATATCAGTCCGCCGTAGGTTGCAGAAAAGTAAGTTTCCATTTGATTTAATAATAAAAACTTAAAATAGGATTTACGATTTTGATTTCTTTATTCGTTTAAAGCTCGTGAAGTACAAAGAATATAGTCTGCAGTCTTTTTGAATTTTCCGTAAAGATTCCGTGATTTGTTTTTTGCGTGTGAACTGAGTCCGTTATCCCACTGTTTTAGTCAAAGTAGCGTATACAACGAAAAGAAAATATAAGCAGACGAACGCGTAATTAACATGGAAGCCATATAGTTGTGTGTAAAATGAATTTCCTGCTTAAATTTTCTTTAGTTGGTCCTTTTTTCATTTGGCTATGTTGGAACTATCTACAAGGCTGGACCAGGAACGGCCATGGGAACGAACATACCATTTCCACTTGAAAGACACCATTGTGCAAAAGTCATTTGCCGTAAATATCATGCGCTTCCTTTATTCAGTGTGCATTCACTATCAGAACCAGGGCGCAACCAAGACACCTGAGAGCTTGGGACAGAAAAATGTCGAGGCTTCCATGAAAATGAAATCTTTCACGAATGTATGGCCAGAGAATTTTTATACTACATTCATTCACTCATATTTCCTCCCATTTAACTTTGCATCAAATGAGGGACTTATTTCATATTTTTTTTTGTTTCTGGTGCTTAACAACTACCGTGAGCAACACGACGAGCTATGAGGAGTCAAGTGTCCGTAATTTAGGGCCACGGCTTCCACAGAAACGAGAGAGCCAGTACCATAAAAAAAAACCCGTAGCGTCCATTTCTCACCGGAAATTGAAGCCGTACTTATCTCTTAGACCATTGACCATTGCGCCACCGGTGCGGTTTCCCTTCGAGTTCTTAACCTTTTTTTCCGGGGACTTAATTACTTTTAGCGACAATCATACAATTAGTGTTCACTCATTCCGTCAGTACCGTCCTCTTTACTCTATTAAGCTTACGAAGTGTCTTTTCTCCACAAATGCCCGTGCTTTGTTTTGTTTTCATTTAGACCATGGTTCTTATTGTGTTATTACTCACTAGATATAGTTCCAAGCTATTTTTACGGGAAGATTTTAACTACGTTTTTCCAATAATATTTCGAATTTGACATAACGCGCACTATTTACAATTAGAAATTTGATTTTTCTGTTTACTGTCTTAGACTTCCAAAGTGTTACGTGCGTCCTTTTACCCCGGTTGCCTGCGGATGTGTTTAGGTTTCAGACCACTGCTATCCGTGTGTTAATACTTGCTCTAAATCGTTCCACGCTACTTCGACGGAAAGATATTTTTTTATTGGATGTTTAACGACCACCGTGACCAACTCAGTGGGCTATAAAGCAGTCGCCCGTCCTTAATTTAGAGCTACTGGCTCCAGGAAAGGGACGAGCCAATGCCGTAAGACAAACACAACATCCATGCTTCACCGGGATTTGAACGCAGACCCATCTCGGACGAATGATCAAAAGCCATCGCTTAGACCATTGCGCCACCGGGGCTGCAGGGAAGATACTGACTAGATCTCTTCAATCATTGTTTCGAATTTGACATAACACGCGCGATTCACAATTTGAAATTTGATTCTGTTGCTTACTGTGTTAGACATCCAAAGTGTCGTGTGGATCCTTCCACCGCAGTTACCGGCGGTTTCTCCTACGTTTCATACCCCCGCGGTTCTCTTTGTGCTGCTGCATGCTATAAATAGTTCCACTGTTTAAAGAACAACAATTCCGCGATGTTTTAGAGAGGAAATGTATTTCAATGAAATGCAAATTGAATACATTAAATGAAATGAGAGAAAAGTGTAAGTTCTTTTTTATGTTTTGATTGAAGGTTTAACGACCACCGTGAGCAACTCAATGGGCTATAAGCAGTCGACCATCCCTAATTTAGAGCCACTGGTTCCAGGGAAGAGAGAGCCAGTGCCGTAAGGCAAACACAACATCCATGCTTCACGGAATTCGAACCCGGACCCCTTTCGGACGAACGATCAGAAGCCATCGCTTCGGTCACTGCGCCACCGGGGAGGCAAAGTGTTAGTTTTCTCGTATTTTATTTTTCAAAGCGTAACATTTGCTATTCCTCCGTTCGCGCAATCTCTCACATCATCTTCAGGTTTCATTTGTTTTATCGTGATAACGCCTGCATTCCCCTGCACACTACAGTGGAACACGACTGACTGTCAATGAACTCATGTCGAATGTCATCGGAACAACAAACTAAGCATGTATTTTGAACGCTCACAGTCTTACCTTTGGCTGTGCTACATAGACCATGATTTTATTCTACGCATTCCAATCGCCACATTTGATCTTCTATGGTAGTTTAAACGCATTCAGTTTCCTGTTGTTTTCAGTTTTGCTATGAGTATCAACAAGACACAGGTTCAAACGTTAAAAGTTGTTGGACTCAAACCTGTTAAATTCATGCTTTTCCCATGACCAGATCTATGCTAGTTGACCCCAAGTTAATATAAATAAAAACCTTCTCGTCTTGGTTCCAAATAAAAGAATACTCAACGTCGTTGGCCCAGAGGCTCTTCAAGGGAAAACTTACATGAGTTTCGAATTAGTTGTACATTACGCTGGTCACAAAACGACAAAAAATTTGTTGTTACAGATATTTCAAATTGTATATTCGTAGTCAATAAAGACTGTTGATTTAAGAAAGTTATGCCGGCACAAGTATAGATTTTGCTCATCTTTTAATCCGTATCTTTTCATTTCCGGAACACGTTTCAGTTAAATCTTTCTGTGCAATTTATCCTATTCATAAACCAGGAACTATCGGGAAACGCTGGCCCTGAAGCTGATTCATTTTTTATTTTATTTCTTTTTTTGTCAAACCGGAGCAACGCCGGATACCTCCGCTAGTGAGCGAATAAATCATGGTTTTTACTTCAAAAATTTAGAAATGCGTCTCATTCATCAATTGAAATGTTATGACCATAATGCCAACAAGAAAGGTCCGACGCTACTTTCTGTCCTAAATGGCGTATGGTGTGAGTCTGTTTAAACGAGAAAGAAAAAGTCCGACAGTGCTTTCTGACTTTTCTGGGTAGCATCTACCGCCCCAGTAGCGGAGCGGTCTAAGCGCTGGTATAACAAAGTAAATTTCTCATTCATTTTTGGACCACGCCGGGAATTGAACCCGAGACATAAATGCAGATAGCAGTAAGACGTTCGTTCTTACTGCTATCTGCATTTATGTCGTGTGCGTCCTGCGGGGCAGGCACGTCACCCCCTCCCCCCGAAAGAGGGCCGGAGCATGGCCCACGGGTCAGCCATGACCATGAATCGTCGTAGGCAGCCATCCGCTGTAGAACGTGCACTTGAGAACTCCCGGTCAATCTGGTGTGTGGAATGCAACGTCACACACATTTATTTTTCGAAGCGCTGAAGAAGGGATTCTCTTATTTTTGATATCTCACGGTGTTGAAAGAACATCACACCATTGCGAGATCTTGAACGGCCGGGTCATCCAGGAAGTTCGGGAGCCATTATAACGAAGTAAATTTCTCTGTCAGTTTTGGTCCACGCCGGGAATCGAACCCGAGTCCCCTTATTCCGGAAAATGTCGCGCTACCAACTGAGCTACGCAGGCGTTCGTTCTTGCTACTATCTGCCTTTATGTTGTGTGCGTCATGCGGGGCAGGCACGTTACACTGGTTTCTGACTGCTCGTACGAGTGGTCCCAGGATTAAGTCCCGGTATGAGAAAGGGGTGGTGTGCTTATCCTACGGTACTGTCTCTACCCATTCCCTGGAATGAGTGTGCTCAAGTTAAGGACGGGGACTGCTTATTGCAGTTAGAATTATCACTGTGATTCTTGAGCAGTGAAAAATAGAGTAACCGTCTTTTATTTGTCTTCTAGCAATCAGTACCACTACATCAGATACCTTCCAGTAATTACGGTTTATTCCTATCATATGATGTTACATGCACTTGCCCTACAGCACACAATTTTTGAATATACATGACATGGAGAACCACAACTAAAAGTCCTCTATAAAGGAAGACCTCAGGCATTTTTGAAAATTGTATTTTAATAAAGAAGACTGTCATTTTATGTATTTAATGCAGATTCTAATGATCCTCATGACGGTTTAGAACAACACACACCGGCCACTGAATTAGAAACCTTGATAGAGATGTGCGAAAACGTCACTTACGCAGCGTATATGCAAAATGTGTGGTAACGTGCGTCACCGCGTGTTATAGGCATTTATTTAAGACAGTTGCCCTTTCAGTAATCGTCAATAGTACTAATCACAAAAGCAAAGCATCTTTCAGAGTTCAGTAAAGGGCTTATTGTGGGTTCCCGTTTGTACGGAGTGACGATTTTGAAAGCAGCAGAGATGGCTGGTTTCCCAAAAAAGGTCAGATATCTCGGTTTCATATATAATCAGTGGAAAAATAACCCACATTCCTTATTTAAGAGAGGTAACTTGAGGCGCAACGATAATGTGTCAAGGCAAGATCGTTGAAAAGACTTGTACCGAGAAGCAGGACTTCCTGAGTGCAGCAATTGACCGAAGCATTCATTGAAGGCCATTCTCGACCCATATCTCAGCGAACTATGCCCAGAGAATTAGAAGAGGATCGGCATTGGCAGTCGCATGCCAATTCAGAAACCACTAATTTCTTCAAAAGAACCTGCACCTCAAAGCCCGGATCTGAACTCAATTGAGAATGTATTTGAAATGTTAGAAAAACAGAACCGGGAGCAAAGTCCTCTTCTGTCAAATCTGGGTCAGGTAAAGGACTGTCTAGTGAACTCCTGGTATGCTGTATACGTAGATGCACTCCAGCACCTTGTGGAATCTATGCTAAATTGCATACGTGCTGTATTTTGGTCTAAAGGAAGTCCAGTCCGGTATTGAATAAAAATTTCCAATTCAATGGTCGGTATATGAAGAAGTATATGACCATCCACAATTTAGGGCCACAGGTTCCAGAGAACGGATCAAACCGGAAAAGTAGCACATAAGTATTGCTCACACCTACTCTACGGCTCGCATTCGAGCCTCACTTTGGGAATTCAAACTTTATGCAAGAAAATATATATTCGTGAACTTAGCCATCAAGAAAAAAATCGCAGATCATGAAATGTACAAGAAATACACCGAAGTGCCAAACGTCTTGGGATACGTACCTAGTATCGTGTAGGACCTCCTCTAGCCCGGCGAAGTGCAGCAACTCGACATGGCATCGATTCCACAAGCGACCGGAAGACTTTTGGAGAGATGTTGAGCCATGGCGTCTAAACAGCAGCCCACAGTTCACTGGTATTTGTAGGTGCAGGGTCTTGGGCGCGAATGGACCTTTCCACCACGTTTTGTAAGTGTTTTATTGGGTTCATGTGGAGCAAACGTGGTGGCCACACAATCCGTTGGAACAGTCCAGAATGTTTCTGGAATCATGTTTTGACAACTTGTGCCTGAGGACATGGTGCATTGTCCGCTTAGAAAATCCTATCGTTGTTAGGGTACATGAAGTCCATGAAGGGATGCAAATGGTCACCCAGCAGAGCAACAAAACGATTTCCGGTTAATGACGTGCTTACGAGGACCAGAGGACTCAAACCATGCTACGTAAAGACACCTCACACATGTACGGAACAACCACCAGGCCTTGTTGACAGCTTGGATCCATGGCCTCATGGGGTCTGCACCACATCCGAACCCTACTATCAGCTCGTAACAACTTGCAGCGTGACTCATCGTACCCCGCCACATCTTGCCAGCCTTCCAGGGTCAAATTACCGTGTTAATGAGCCCGCTATGTCCGATGTCGTGGTGTTAGCAAAGGCACTCTGGACGGTCTTCTGCTCCCATACCTCATGGACGCTAAATTACGCTGCACTGACTTGATAGATATGTCTCTGGTACATGCTGTATTGAATGTGGATGTTATTTGCGCCAGTGTCGCTTGTCTGTTTGCATGGACAACCCTGGTCAGACGCCGCTGGTCACGGTCATTCAGCATCCGTGATCGGCCACTGCGCTGTCCACGGTGGGTGGTAATGCCTTCCATGAGGTCTTCTTGGTACACACGTGTCACCGTGGATCGAGGAATGTTGAATGTTCTCACAACTTCGGAAACTGAACGACCCATCCGTCTGGCTCCGACTACCATGCCTCGTTGAAACTCCAATAATTCACGTCGGCTTGCCATAATCCTACTATCGGCTGTATAACCTGACTCACGAGATTACACCTCGCAACTGATAAAAATCGTGGCTTGCGTCGAAGCGTTTATACGACGGTAGCACCAGTTAAATATTTGCATACTGCTATCCTATGACTTTTGGCAGTTCAGTGTGTATGAAAGATCAAAGTTTTAAGAAACAGAGTGGCGTCATTTAAAAGTTTATCCAATTTCTGCAAGTGTTGTTTTAAGCGAAAGCAAAGAACAAATGCCTTTTGGGATGGAACAGCTTCTTTTCGGTTTCATAGTGATCAGCAATTTTACAGCATGGTCGTAGGTGCGCTGGGTATCCTGTGGAAGGTGCAAGATGATTCCTTGGCTGCTGGGAAACAAATAAATAAAAGATATGCACATATCTCTGTGCATGCAATGCATGGTGATGAACAATAATTGTGTTCTAGAATCAGCTCACTAGCACCCTGTGATTAGATCAATTATTTCAACACAAAGATGCACTGATTTCCCAGGTATCAAATCAAATTGCTGTGACGTATACATAGGTATTTAGAACTAAGGGCGATTCTTATTGATGAATTCCTTCATTATTATAGATTTTTCAAATTCAAATATTTTATGCATTTATCCAATTTGCATAAAGATATAATGAATGCCTTTGATGCAACAACCTTTTAAATTTCGTTCAAATACCGTTCATTAAAACTTTCGCAATGCATGCATGTACTTAGAGCAGCGTCGAACTTTTTTCGTTTAGCACTAAACCCCTTCCCACAGCTATGAACACATATTGTAAACATTGCATATCCAAATAAACGAACATTTTTCAATATTCTCTGTGAATTAAAGTGAAAATTTGATACGACATAAATATTTGAGTACGCAACTCAGAAATCCAGAACAGCCTTTTTTTCTAATTTCTTCTAGTTTAAATGTACTGAACGACGCGATGTTCTAAAAAAAGCAAGCATTTTATTTAACGTACTGTAGGTACTTTTAGGTAATTTATTTATTCAAACTGGCTTTAAATGCAAAATATTCTGATCTCTAGGAAATGGAGAAATTTTTCTCAATGTTGTTCACTATAAATTACAAAAGCATCTTTCCTGTTAACTTTGCAAATATATGACATTTCCATGTGTGGATTAAGAGATAACATAGAATTTAAAAATAAAAATTGCAAAACTTTTCTTTCAAAGCGATTTCACCTAAGTCCACTAGCGTATTTAGAGGGGGGCAAAGTGTTTCATTTTTTAATATTTTGGGTTGAAATGTGATTTACATTAGAAAAAAAAAGCCTTAATTTAATAAAAATGCATCACCTTACATTAGAAAGAAATGTTTGTAATATTTCTACTGTTTTTCATTTACTTTTATTTAGTCTGATAGATTTCAAAAACATCCATTTTTCTTCGCCCCCGGAAACACATTCTATATACGCCTCTGCCTAAAGCAATAGACATACTATGCTCATTCAACTACAAATACACGGAAATAACTCAACCACCTATACTGTTCAGTTTTTCAGTGGTTATTCATTATTGCAGTGTTATATAAAAATACGGGTCCTGAAACTTAGCAAGAAGTAAGAACAAAATTTCCCGTTAGTTAAAATTTTTTGTTCTCGGTAACAAACACGCAATTTATCTCTAGCTCCAGTTCCACAGCAAATATCAGCATATCACACCAAAAATATTAAAAAATATTTTCGTATTTAAAGAACTGATCCTGTGCGTTTCTGACACAATCTAACAGTACGCTTACTCGCTCCGATCGGGTCCTAGTTTCGACTTACAACGAACGCCAATAGATGGCGGGCCTGAAGCACGCTATTTTCTTTGTTTCTTCTCTTCGTAGGCAATAACCTATTCTGCTTGCATCACAAAATACACATTGCCAACTTCTGCGAATAAACGTATCGATTTCCACCTGATTAAGCGGGTAGTTTACTCATGGAAAGCAGGGGTCAAAGTTACTCTTTAAATACAATTTCTCAGCACGGGAAGTCATCTGTTCCCATGATAAGAAATAAGGAACCCCATTGGCTGACGGAAGGAACAGCGCGTCTCTGTACGATGTCTTGGAGAACAGCGGTATACGACAATGCTAATTACGTAGAATGATATCATTTTTAAAAATACAACTGAATAAATACTTTTCCTATAGTTTTAGGGGATGCACTTCCATACCTGGCCTGCGTCGTTTGCTGCAATAGAGCAACGCGGAATCACGGGTCATTCTCAGGGCAGATTTCGACCCTGAATCGCTTAGTGTGTCGTTTAAAGATATGATGTTTTCCGAGGGATATAGTGCTGTCATCTATAGGGTGCCATGAGAAACACAGCGTGCTGTGTATCAACGAGACGAATGTTTCTGAGGTATTCTCGCTGGCCCTTAAAAGGGCCCTTCGTGAAGGATGATTTTGTTCTTATTCTGAAACATTTACAGGGGCGGTAGAAACGTGTTTCTTGCAGAATTAAAATCTATATTTCTAGCATATAATTGAATAAATTAATTACGTCCAGGAAATAACTGTTTTATGATCCAAATCATGACTTCAAAGCAATGTTCTGACGAAAGACGCCAGTTCTGTCGGAATAAATATTCCAGAATATGGTCTGCCAAATGAAGTTTGCAAGTTTCATGACTAAGTTTGCGTTTGAGAGGTCGTCAATTGCTCTCAACACCTTGGGTATGAGTCCCAGTACTAGGATCCACGAAGTTCAGTGAGTGGTTAACTGTGAGATGTTCGTATCCGCAGCTTCCGAGGTTATGATATTCAGCCCACTGATCTGCCATGACTGTAGTTCGTGGTTGTGCATGTTTGTGTATGAGCGGCAGCAATGTGCTCGCAGATCTGTCATTCTCAGGGCAGATTTCGACCCTGAATCGCTTAGTGTGTCGTTTAAAGATACCAAGGTCCAAGGCGCCACATGTCCCAAATACACGGCAAGACTGTTCAGATTCCTCTGACACCTGAATTGTCCATAACGATAAGACCTTTCGACTCTGAGAGTCATTGAATTACCTTCCGAACATGTTCTACTGGTTGGATTGATTACTAGGATCCACTCACTGAACTTAGTTCACCACGAAACACAAGTCTCCTCATCCTGGGAAACTTCATGGAAAAAGCGCTTCCAATTGCACATGGTAAAAACAACAACAGAAAAAACACAAAGCAGCACTTACAGAATCAGGGGCAACACAAGCAAAGAATATCTAAACCTAAGTAAGCGAACGGACTGCACGCACGGATCAAACGGCTGTGACATAACGCAGTTATCAGCCTCGGCGTCCAAGCAGCGGAGGCGTTACCTATTGGCACGTGCTTTGTTGTAGCAGACGACGCAGGCCAGATACGGAAGTATAGCCTTTTTAGCTTCACTACTAATCGTAAATGGCAGCTATCACTGGCGCAACCGCGCGGGGAGGCGCTCTGGAGCTTAAGCCCTCCTCCCTAAATCCCGAAAGAGATTAAGAACGACGACGTACGTCAATTCTTTTATGTATATGTATGTATGTATATATGTATACACTATGTGCGTACGCGCGCGCGCACACACACACACACACACACACACACACGTACATGCACATATATATATATATATATATATAGGTCCCCCAACAAGGAATTTCTGGGTGCGCCACTGACAGTTATTATTTATATTTGTGCTCCCTCCCCTTTCCCGACATGGGATCAGAAAAAAAAATCAGAAAACATTATTAGTCCCTCGTGCAGTACATATAAATCTTTGGTTTTTAAAAGTTCTGTACTGTTTTTACAGAAGAAGACAAAAGGTAAATAAATATAGCCAAGAATGAACAGCGGCGGTGTCATCTATCGGCACTGAAGGCACTTCCAAACTAGCCGCCGATCAGAGTAAGTACTAAAGTTAAGCCTGTCAAAGTATATTTTTTGTTCATGAATATAACTGAAATTTGTTTACAGTCCCACATTGGAAAATTCTTCGTTCCAGGTAAATTGATGAATAACGAAATTTTTATATTACGAAGAATAAGTAGCTAACATGTTAGTAAATAGGACAACTCATTAGTGAAGTGTTTGGTTACGTGATATTCAACACAAAACTTCCAAATACAAAGCAATATGATGAAAACTAAAAATGATCCTTCAAATGACCATGGTCATTACAGAAGTTATATATTTTTTTCAGTTGGGATTTTCAATAACATTTGAAATGTGCTCAGCTTTTGTGTTGCCACCTACCCACATTTGGTGCCTTTCTATTGTTCCTTAAGACTACTGTTTTATCATGAGCCAGTAATATGGTGTTTTGATGGTCTGTCAGTTATGTCCTCTTCGTGGAGGGGATCATACGGGAATTTTCAGCGCTCCGTGAAATTAGCATTGTGTGATACCATTGTTCTCCTCACAAGATATCGTACAGATACACAATTCCTTCCATCAGCCGCTGCAGTAGGAAACTGCGATGTGACCCCTCCGTGCAACCAAAGGCCTGAGTCCTTGGCTAGGAGTGCATAGCTCATCGCTTTCCTCTATTGGCATTCTGTGTCATTAGAAACAATCCAAGCAGCCGGGGTGTAAACAAAACTTTTTCAGCGAATGAACAGCATTTCTTTTGTTCAAATTATTTATAATGTTTAACAGCTACCTTTGTTAATCATAAAGACTAATGATCAAGTTAGTTATTTTTCACACAATAGATATTTCTTACTATTCTTATTTTCACAATATAAAATCTGCCTTCAAATGTTGTAAATAAAGCGTCAGAATTAAAGAACTTTGCATAATTGATGAGTAGCCTGCGGAATGAGTACGGCCGCGTCAACAATATTTCTTTATAAAATATATCGTTAATAAACTGCAGCTCAGTTATAAAATTATTAGCCAAATTAAGCAAGACTTACGTACTTTTAGAGTTTCGACAAAGATCGGCTTTGGTACGAACATCCAAATCCTAAGCATAAATCCCATATTATATCATGTAAACAAAAAGATTGGCACAAAAGTCGGTGGGATTAGTTTTGAATTTAAGCTACCCGTGTGGCCCAAAGAGGGCGGTGAATTATAATTTCAAAAAAGAAAAAATAGTAATTGAAATGACATCTAGATCAGAAATCTTATTCATAATTTTTTTACGATAACTCTACTTAAAGATTCTACCGATGCGTTAACATTTCATTGGTATATTGTTAAAATTTAGTCCATTCTCGGAAAAATCATAGCTTTTGAACGAAGCGTAACATTTAACTTTACATTTTGCCTACAGATGGCGCGTAATGCTGAGCTCAATTCTAAAAGCTCAAAAAGTTTTAAAATTTTCCTGGTTTTGACATTAAACTATATTTCTAGTTTGGGGTAACGTTTCAAAGCAACCATAAAACCAACTTCCAGCGATTAAAAAAGGTTACCGCACCATATGTGAAATGCATGAATATCTAAGTTACATATTCGTCTGCATTGAAATCATAAAACTTTGCTTCCTCTAGTATTCTCTGTAGGATGTCAGCTTCATGTACATCTGAGAGACTTCACCACATCTTCAACCAGAGCATTTTGCATTTCAGAAGCACAGTCTCTTGTTTCAGTTTACGCCATACTCTCCAGACCAACATTACAGCATCAAGAACTGCTGAAGATTTTGCAGCATTCGAAGTACTATTAATGTTTGCTAGTAATGACTGCATAACCGATTTCGGTAATTTGTTTTCATCCCGGATGAGGCGTAGGTGGTGTTTTTGACTGATGTCGCTGGCTGTGTAGCCTCTTTGGAACCATTTGCCTTAAATCAGGGACGGTCGTCTGCTTATGAGAGGTGTTGACAGCGGTCGTTAAACACGGATCCAAAAAATAATTGTTTCACAATGCGAATGATTCCTTGGTACATGGGATGAGTAAAACTTGTTGTGTTCGGTGGTAGCCATGATAGTTTAACAATTGATATTCAATATGTTTTTCTATGTTGATATATATATATATCTTTTTTCCTTTTTTTAATTTTTTAACAATTGATATTCAATATGTTTTTCTATATTAATATATATATATTTTTCTTTTTTGTCAAATGGTAGAGTACATAAAAAAAAATACAAATGGAATACATAAATAAGAAATTCGAGTTTTCTAATTTGATATGATGAGCGATTGTGATTGGAGACGATGAAAGGTCTCCCTGTCACTGAAACAGTCCAAATCTTTACAACAGAGTAATTTTGCAATTTAGCGCAAGAATTTGCGCAAGATGGCCGAGTAACACGAGATTCTTGCCTTTGATTGTCTTTCTTACGAGATGGGTACAGGACTGAATTCCCGATGAGTCATATACTGTATGCTGTGCTTGTCTTATGGCATTGAATGTCTCCCCCCCCGCCCCCGAAAAAACAATATTCCCCAAATCAGAGGTTACGACTGTTTATATTCCATTGAGTTTCTCGTTGCTCGCGGTGGTCATCCTCCCCCAGTTCCGCACACACACTTGAAAATACAAAGCAGTGTTGTTTTTGGCTCTGACTTTCGGAACTTTGGGGTTAAGCGCGACTATAAATTTATTTTTCATGCCTTTCATATGAGGATGAAAAAAACATACAATCTAACTCACACACACACACACACACACAAAGCTTGAGAAGAAGGGCGTCAAGAAATATTACTTAACCGGAAGCCAGAATTGCTAAAGCCGGCCCTGATGGCAAATTGCATTATCCAGAAATAACAGCACATACCTATTCTTTGTTCCATTCTTCAATGAAAACTATCTCCATAATTTTTGCAATCTTCCAGGATTTTTTGTTTGCGTTCCGCTCGACCGATAGTTTCATTGTGTCTATTTTCTTGAAACACATGTTTTACGCTTTCCAACCGCAGGTTGAAGAAGCGTATATGCTCCAGCTTTGTCCGGCTGTCCGCACGATTTCGATGAAATTTTAGTATGGGGTAGGGACAACCTGGGGACGAAACCTATTGAAAATGGATGAAATGGGGTCAAAGGTCAGGACATACATAGGAGTGGGATCCATTCCATCGCTCTTCTGCGCCATAACTTACGTAAAACTGCTTCGATTGCGACAAAACCTTATCATGTTGTTTTGGAGGTATATTGAACCGGTTCTGTTGAATATCATCGAAATGGGGTCAAAGGTCAGGACACAGGAGTGAGATTTATTCCACAGGCATTATCCTGATAACTTGAGTAATGATTTCTGGAATGTTGGAAAGCGTACTATAAGCAATGCATTGCATGATTTTACTAACTTGTTAATTTTATTTGAGGGATTAACAACCACTGTGTGTTCAAGTCAATGTGATATAACTGGATCCAACGAAGGAAGAGACCTAGCCCTGTAAGACAAACACAGCAAGCATGCCTCACAGGATTCGAACCCTGACCCATCTCGGACGAATGGTCAGTAGCAAACCCTTAGACCACTGCACTACGGGAGAGATTCTTAACAAATACAGACTTGCCGATAAAAAAAATTGCTTCCCCACCTCATCGCCTATAACGCAAGAAGAGAGTTAGCCACTCTTTCGATTGCTTTCCTCCCATACATATTTCTCGTCCCGTACAATTTTCCCTCCCACACAGTGAGTTCTTCTGTGCAGTGCACAAAAAATAGACAAGTTTCATCAATCGCTCGCAGTGTTTTGGGCTTATCCTTGAATTAGATTTTGAAGTTCTTTCATCCATTTATTCACTGTTTTGTTGGATACTCTTCCAACTTTCGCAAATTGCTTTGAAAGTAATCCAGGCCTTTTGCTGAAACTGTTAAATCATCCATTCGACGTGTGAAAATGAAAATTTTCTAGTTTCTTGATTACTTCTTTTGCATGCACCTTTTAGCACATAGGTCCACACATGGGCAAATTGAAGGACCCTTGGTACACAAAAGATTCCTAAACAATCTTATTTATGTACTCGTTGGTAGTTCTTCGCATTTTTCTTTAATTCAGGCATTCAGCCAGGTTTCCATTATTTTTTCCTTTTTCTTTCTTTCTTTTTCTTTCTTGTTATCTCATACACTACATTTTTTCAATTTTATACTCGTTTCTAAGTTGTCTGAAGCGTAATTAGACCTGTTTCGCGTTTATCACAATGATTTTAATTTCAGCGTCGAAATCCAAGGTACGGCTTTTGCATAGTACCATTGGCAAAACTGTGTGGAACTGTTATACCGGTTATACCGATTGCTTCACGAAAATCAGCAATACAGTAAAAGATCGCAAGTACGTAAGACGAATTAATACCAAGTACGTAAGGCGAATTTTCCGCTAAGAGCCAATGTTACATTACAACGGATAGCAAATGCCGTTCCTCGCCTTTCCGTGGGAAGCAGCTACCACCAAGCAGCCACACTGCAAAGCTCATGTTCGATCAGCAAATGCATGGCGTCTCCTCACTTCACACAAACTAATCAAGTAGAAAGCAATTTCTCACCTGCTCTCACTCTTTGGGGAAGATAATAGAAGACACAGTATTACGTACATGCAAACATCTGATTAGAGCAAAGAATGTTTCCCTGAAAGACGTTGATGAACTTTAAAATTAAATCATAGAACTTTCCGTTTTACAGTAGATTCCTCTTCCAAAGATAGTAAATGTGAAGTTCATTTCCGCGTTAGATAGGTTGCGTATAATAGAGGGGACATCACACAGAACTTTGCACGCGTTTTACCGGGACCGAAAATAATTTCCGTCACGAACATGTTTCTGTGATGTATAGGATTCTATAAAACAGGTTTCACTGAATCTACAATAGTTCACTTGCCTATATGATTCTTACAGTTCTTCCTCGTAAGATGGTACTCTACAATAAACACCTGCACTAACTTTAGAACCAGGCGCATATGAAATATAATGTGCTCTTCCAGCACGGGATGCCTGGGAGTACACAGAATTTCAATTCATCATAGCAATTCGGTGTTCGGTACTTAACCTTGCAGATTGCACGTGATGCGCGATAAAGCCCGGAGTGTGTGTGGGGGAGAGGAGGGGGAGGCATGAAGGGAAATGTCATTCACCGTGAGACCATTTTATGTTACACCGAATGCAGCGCGAAACAGTCATAGAACAGAATGATGTGGCTTTCATTAACGGAGCGTAAGCAGCAGGTAAAGCGACACCCGTAGGCATTCACTCGACAGGATTTACAACATAATTTCTTTTTTATTTTATTTCCGTGGTAGCTAAGAACGTATTGGGTCGTCGGAAAAGTCATGACGTATTTTAGCCATGTTTTGCAAAGGTCATTTATTGATAGAAAGAACAAAGATCAATCAATGACATAATGCCCGTTTTGTTCGATAACCTTCTGCCATCTTTCAGTGAGCTGCAGAATGCCTCGTTCATAGAAGGACCTGTCTTTCGTGGCGAAAAACTATACAAGATGCTGATTTACAGCCTCATCTGAATTGAACGTTATAACACACAATGACTGTTGAAGAGAGCGAAACAAGTGGAAGTCTGACAGCGCAAGGTCAGGCGAGTATGCTGGGTGTGGCAACACATCCCACCCAAGCTCCAATTATTTTTGGCGGGTGATCAAACTTGTGTGTGGTCTCGCGTTGTCGGGATGAAACACAACACCTTTGCGATGAATGAGCTCTGGACTTTTCTGCATGATGGATTCGTTCAAACTGTCCAATTGCCGACAGTACACATTCGAATTGATTGTTTGGTTCCGTGGTAGTAGCTCGAAAAACACGACACCTTTAAAATCCCACCACACTGAGACTAGAACCTTCCGCTGATGAATGTCTGCTTTGGATGTCATTTCAGGCGAAGCAGCACTTCGGGACCAAGACCGTTTGCGCACCACATTGTTGTAAACAATCCACTTTTCGTCACCAGTTATCAGTCGCTTCAAAAAGGGATCGGTTTTTTCACGTTTAATCAGCACATTGCAGATGTTTATACGCGCCATCAATTGAGCTTTATTAAGCTCATGAGGAACCCACACATCGAGCTTGCTTACGTATCCCAGCTTCTTTCAGCTGGTCGTGAACGATTGAATGATGGATGTTCAACGTGTCTGCAATCTCTCGTGTTGTGTAACGTGGGTTTGACTCGATCAATGCCTTGATTTGGTCGTCATCAAACTCCGTGGGTCTCCCCGACCGAGGATCTTCGTTGAGGTCAAAATCATTAGCACGGAATTTTGCGAACCACCACTGGCACTGACGTTCTTGTAGAGCATTATCACCGGACACTTTACGCAACTTTTCAATATCTTGACGAGCGTTCTTCCCTTTACGGAAGTAAAACAGTAAAATATGGCGAAAATGCACAGTTTGGTCTTCCATCTTCAACTTGATGTCAAATCTCCGCAAATCAACCAAATCGCTCACTATTCCTTTTAGACTGCAGCTAGAACTGGCACCTGTCGAAAGCCATAGCGATAAAAGAGCTGCGCATGCCTCTAGTACTTCCAAAACCGCCCAACCGCCAACGGGTGCCAAAATACATCATGACTTTTCCGACAACCCAATAAATTCGAACCACAGAAAAATATTTTAAGAAGCATTTTTGGAGTGTTGAAAAATAAATCTGTCCCAAAACGTTTTGTCATTTCCGTATGTTCTTCTAATTTGCCTTCGATTCTAAAAGGTTTTCCTTAGAACTGATATTCGGACATACCTGAATTGGTTTTCATTAGAAAAGTACACGTAACCATATTGATTGCATGAAAGATGTGGCTATCATTCGGAAATAGGTCTCATACGCTGAAACTCAAATGAGTTTCTGGGATCAACATATTGAAAAACCTTACAGATTACCTCTGACGTGAGTGTTTCAGGAATGACAGTAATTCACAATTAGTGTTACATATTGTCACAGAAAAATTTCTTACCAAAATGGTAAATCCAAAATCTTCTCATTGTGATCATGATAATGTGCGAAAGAAATTCGGAATTTTGAATTTAATGAATTTTTTCCACTTTACTTGGTCAAAGCAACATTTACTGTATGCCACTCAAAGAACTAATTGATTTGAGTTTTCAGCCGGCGTGACCTACTTGCTTTTCAAAAATCAAATCGTGTCAGAAAATGTTTTCTTGAGAGTACATCGCCAGCAGAAAATGGCCTTCTGATAACTGAAGAATTTCTCAAATTAAAACTAACATTTGCTTTAAATTACTATTTGAAATTGGCCTGTGTTAGGTGTTATAGGTCCTACTTATGATTAAAACACTCTAAACTTTGATTCTGAAAACTAATTGTGATTGTGTTGCACTCACAGTTTTTATATCTAACAGCCTCTGTGTAATTCACTTTTGCAAGCATGTTTTGTCTGTCTGGAATTTTTACTATTGAGTACCAAAGGGATTTGAGAAAAGGGGATCTTACACACAACACAAAAACACGCTCTCAATATCTACACGCATCAAACAGAGGTCATCGCTCTTTCCACGTTTATAAGTGAGTCACGGAAAAATTCTCATTGCCGCCACCGGAAATCGAACCCAGGGTCTTTCAGTTACTCGCCGGATATGCTTCTGCTGCACCACAGTGGCCTCGAAATCCTCCAGACTCACACACGCTAACCGCCAAGCCAATTTGGCAGGTTGCTTCTTGGAGCCCCGCACAATCCTGGGGATTCATCAAAGATGGTAAGCAGCAACTAAACAAATAATTAATACAGTATTAACTACACGCATATTTTGAAAATATTTGGTATTTTCATTGAAAAAAAGCAACAGCAGAAAAGCAAGGAATTAGACATCGTCTGCTGATGAATGGATGCTCCTTAGGCATGCCTCACACACCATTCCTGGAGAATTCAAGATTATTATTTCAACATACGTATTTACCCGATGCTGAGAAAATCAAATATTACGTATGCTGATATACGTATCGTCTTTAGTTAGTAAGCTGACCTAAACAAAAGCATCAATTTCGAATACTAAAATTCACATTGCGAAAATATCAGAACATCAATAATGTGGGATTTATAATCTCACGTTATTGGGCATTGTAATAAATCATTGGACTTAGAGGACATTTAATCTTAAAATTTTGCAGCAACAAGAACGAAAAGAAATAAGAACAGTACCTCAGAAATTATTAAAAAAATTAGTTTCAATTACTTTGGCAGTTTTGCTGTGAACTTTCCATTCATATGCCCAACTCTTCAGATAACTTGAAAATGGTACCGTCTTGGAACCGGAATCGAACTTATGATTACTTTCCATGTATGACCCCGTTACAGCAGGACTGTCATTACTGAATATATGCAGACGTTACGGACTACCGTTGTACAAGATTTTCAGTGAACTAGCCGTGTCTCGTCGTAGCACCGACCCATGCATCCTGAAATCGGGAATCAGCTCAGATATCAGCAATTATCAGATGCAAATATCGAAGGAAGCCGAGAAGACATTATCACCAATGCTCGAGAAAATCACAGAAACTTGTTATACTACGGCGTAAATATTCCGGTTTGAAAATTCTTTGAAAACCCTGGAAGATGAAACATCCGAGAGCGGAAAACGCACCACATATCTTAAAATCTGTTGTCGTGGGTAGTGTAAAGGCATTTCAGGTTGGTTAGTAATTTCTAGAGCTTATGTACGCTTTTCGATTTTTCACAAGTAATAATAATAATAGATAGATAAAATAAGAATAAAGAAGTGGGTTCAATAAAAGAGTTGCAGAGTATGACCCAGCACTTACTGACAAACGTAAAGCAGTGGGTTTAAAAGTGAACTTTCAGAAAGAGCTAAATTGTTGTACAATTATTTCACAAGGAATGAAGATTTAGCGATTGATAGGGAAAATCTAGAGGTAAACGATACGTGTATTTTCCCTTGCGCAACAGATATCAAGCGAGGGCCACATTAATGAAGGAATTAATCGGCAGGTAAAATTTTGTTGGAGAGCATTTGGAAGAAACAGCCGTGCTGGTTTCGGGCTCAATTTTATAAGCCCAAGCCCGTCCGAGCCCGAAAACTATGACTAACCTGTTTAGGCATTAAAAAGTATCCTCTTCCAGATTTCCACTCACTTTCTCCTGAAATTAACCGATGACCTTTTCTACTAGGAAGAAGGAAGGTTCCTCTATCTGTTTCTATAGTACAGCAGCACGATTTCCTTTGACCATTCGTTACCTTCTGAAATAGTTTGAGCGGCCGGACATCCGAAAAGATCGGAAGGTTCCGCAAGTCAATTACTATGCTTAGTAGATTTAGCTGGTAGCTGGAACGTGGGAGTAGTGAGAATGTGAGAAACGGCAACAGTCGTGCTATCTACTATCTATAGCTCTTGAAGAAGCTTTTGCTTCTCCGCAGATATCCATTTATTTTTTAAAATCCGTTAGGCATTTGCTACCCAAGCCCGGAATGAATAGAACTCCAGAGTCTTTACTTGCTATTTCTCACCCAGACCCAGTAGCCGAAGAATTATGTTTACCAAGAGTAAGGAAAGTCTCGTGTGCTAAATCATACTAAATCACATTAAAACTCTCTCTCTCTCTCTCTCTCTCTCTCTCTCTCTCTCTCTCTCTCTCTCTCTCTCTCTCTCATTCTTGTGATGGATTAAAATTGGTTGATAATGATGATGAAATAAAATAAAAAAATCATTAATTATCATGTATTTATTTACATAATTTCTACAGCTCCAGCCCGCTTTGAGGCGTTTTCAGAAATAAAAAATAAACAATATGATAAAACTATCTCATACCATTTGGAATACTTCATTTTCTGTACATAATTCTTTCCGCTTTACTACTTATGCAGACATTCTGCACTAAGCAGTTCCTCTGACTACAATTTGCCAGTAACTCTCCTCTACTTCTCTGTGGCTGCTCGCTGATGGTACGTAATTTTTATGACTACGTTTGGCTAACACTGATGATGGAGCAGGCAATAAGGATATTTCATAAAATGCGCCACAGACTTTTCATCGAGGATACTCACCTTGCATTTCTCGTCACATTGCCGAGAACTTTGTGTCACACCTAAGCCTTTTCATCTCTAAGCAAGATTCCATGGTTTTAGCCACAGCCGAGGTTAAGCGTCTAAACAATGAAATAAAATTAAAGCTTGGCCTTTTGGACTACTCACAGCGTAAGACCTACATAGCATATGGGCACTTATCATCTCGTGCCCACCCGATTATTCTTGATAGACTGATGATAGTTCATATTTCTATGATTCACTCGGAGGCTGAAGTTATGCAAGCACGTCGTCATATACAGTACATAAACTTACAAACCTTGTCTCACAAGACGTTGAGCACAGACTAATCGAAAGAAGACATACCACCTCTTTTTTGGAAGCTAACTGCCCCCCCCCCAAGTATCTTAGTAATGTTGCCTTAAATTCCACCCAAAAAACTGCGCTACAAAGAGGATATAAATTCAGCTACCCCTCTCATCACATCAACAGTTTCCAAGTCATCCCACAGGCTGAAAGCATTATTGCAGCCTTGCCCACCCAAGAGTAGGACAGCGTCAAGCATAAGGTCCCCAAGGCTATAAGAATTGTTAATGCAATATCTCACAAGAATGATATCCAGGTGTATAAGGATGAGAAAAAACAACTCAAAGCATTTCATGATGCCCCGGAAAGTGCTATAATTTCTGCAGATAAATCCCAACAAATTGTGATTCTAAACAGGTCTGAATACAATGCTAAAATGTATGAAGGGATTTTACAAATTCCTCATGCAGGTATTCGATCGGATTCTACTGCAGCTACAATAGCGGCTTTGAGTAAACTGAAGAACCAAGGCTTTCTTCCTACAAGTATATCATCCAATATGCTCCCCCAATGGGTACAAGGGTCTGTGACGTGCCTGCACCGCCGGACGCACATGAGATAAAGGCAGATAGCAGCGAAAGCATACGTCCGCGTAGCTCAGTTGGGAGAGCGACTTATTCCGGAGTGAGGGGACCCGGTTCCATTCCCGGCGCGGACAAAAATGACGGCAGAAATTTACTTCGTTATATTAGCGCCCGAACTTCAAGAATGGCCTGGCCGTTAAAGTTCTCGCAATGGTGTGATATTCTTTCCACACCGCGAGACAGGAAAAATGAGACAATCCCTTCTTCAGCGCTTCGAAAAATAAAATGTGTGTGATGTTACGTTCCATACACCAAATTGACTGGGATTTCTCCAATGTATGCGTTCTTCAGCGGATGACTGCCTACAACAACACATGGTCCCGGCTGACCCGTGGGTCATGCCCCGGCTCTCTTTGGGGGGGCGTGCCTGCACCGCAGGACGCACATGAGATAAAGGCAGATAGCATTGAGAGCATACGTCCGCGTAGCTCAGTTGGGAGAGCGACTTATTCCGGAGTGAGGGGACCCGGTGTCGATGCTCGGCGTGGAAAAAGATGGGGAGAAATTTTCTTCGTTATAGGTCCCAGAGCTCTTTGGGAAACTTAAACTGCACAAAGATGGACAGCCACTTAGGCCTTTGGTCTCTAACTTTGCCAATCCAGCGCGGCCTCTCGAAAAGGCATTCGCGAACTTCCTGATGCCCCTGACCTTGGATTCCCCCTATTCCATAGCCAGCTTAACTCAAGCTCTGGATCCGCTAAGAGCTTTTGAATCTCAGGGTCAACCATTCATAATGGCATCTTTAGATGTCATCTCTCTTTACCCGAATTTCCAATTCAGAGCGCCCATGAAATCATTGAATCTAAATTGTTTGAAACTGGTACTTCCACCCCTACTGAGACCCAGGCAGTTCTAGAAGCGTTAAGATTAATTGCTCGTCGCACTTATTTCCGATTTAATGATACTATATGCGGACAGGAGAGTGGCACGCCTATGGGTTCACCACTCTCCGTGATCTTGGCGGAGATTGTTATGCAGGCCCTTGAAAATAAAGTCCTCACCCAATGTGTCTTAAGGTCTTTGTTTTATATAAGATGCATAGACGATATACATCTTTTTGGCCGCACTCTATCGAGGACTTGCACCAATTTACCCATGTTATGTCAACCCGATTTGATTCAATTAAATTTACTGTCGAACTTGAAGCCTCCAACTCTCTACCATTCTTGGATATCTTGATTCAACGTCATCCTATTACCTGAGACTTAAAGTTATCAGTATACCGTAAACCCTCTCACGTTCCTGTTTTAATTCCTACGTGCTCAAAACATTGCCTTTATGCGTCATAACTTGCGTAAATATGGTTCGATTTCGATGAAATTTTAGTATGTCGTAAAGAACCACCTGGGGACGAACCCTATTGAAAATGGGTGAAGTGGGGTCAAAGGTTAGGACATAGGAGCGGGATGCATTCCATTGTATTTATGCGTCATAACTTGCGTAAAAGTGGTTCGATTTCGATGAAATTTTAGTATGTGGTAGGGGAACGAACCCTATTGAAAATGGGGACGAACCCTATTGAAAATAGGTGAAATGGGGTGAAAGGTCAGGACATAGGATCGGGATCCATTCCACTGCCCTTATACGTTATAACGTACGTAAAAATGCTTCAATTGAGACAAAACTTTTCATATTATTCCGGAAGTATGCTTTACCGGTTCTGTTGAATATCATCGAAATGGGGTCAAAGGTCGGGTCATAGGAGCGAGATTTATTCTACAGCCATTATCCTCATAACTTGAGTAATGATTTCTGGTATGTTGGAAAGCGTATCATAATCAGTGCATTGCATAATTTTACTAACTTGTTTATTTTATCCAACTTTCCGAGTTTAGAGTTGATTATCTTATACATTTTGCAAAATATTTCAAATACGCCACAAAGTCATACATTTTGCAAAAAATTATTTCGCTACGGGGGTTTCTGTTATAAACATAAATACCTAGATCTACTTAAAACGCTCTAGCCAACAATTAAACTGAAATTTCGAGATGTTAAAGTGAGCAATATCGCAGCTAAAAACATTTTCAGCTCTTACATGAATGAGGTTTTACTATATTCCCTTACAGAAATCCGGCGTCTATTTGATTTGTTTTCAGTCTGGTTCAATCAAAAATTTCACCCCGTCCTACGTCGGGAAACATCTCTTGTATATGAATATCTATTTAAAGCTTAAAAACAGGCGTCCTAGGATGGGCTGCAGGCTAGTTGTTTAATAAATAAGTTCGGTTAGTAGGGAGAGACTTTCGTACCCACATGAGCTTACTCAGAACGTAACACAACTCCCTGGGATAGGTTTTGATCACAACGATCTATCTCTCACCCTTTTCCACTCCTAATTTCTCTAATAAAGTTATTGTGATGAGTAATATTAGATAAAGGCCCCTTTTCTTAAAAATCTCTGGCAACGCCAGTGGTGAGCAATGATCCACCTACTCGTGTTTGATTATCTTTCTTCATCTTTATTTTGCTTGTTCATTCGCACCTATTCTTTTAACGTAAAAAGACTTAAAAGTAAGTGAATTTCGGAATTTGATTTGTTTTACGTTATCATTGAAGAAAAGCCTCGGAAAAAACGGAAGTCAGACCATGATTTAAGGAAAGAGAAAGAGGCTCGGCAGAGAGCAGAGGCTGCCGTGTCATGTTTGAAAATCACAACTTTCTGTGTGTTACAATCACAAAGCTTCAAAAGCACGCGATGCTACACAGGGGCGTACTGATAGCCACAGCAACCCCCGCATTGCGGAGGAACCTCACGACTAAGAGAGCCTCCAACCTCAGGAAAAAGATTTTGCAAAATGTTTTGCGAAAGCTGCATATGCAATTGGTTATTTTGAAAACAGCAAGTAAATACGAAGCCAGGAATTTTTGATAACAGCTTTGAATGAAGTATTAAAAAGAAAAGGAAGTTTCTGTGGGTTTTTTTTTTCAATAAATAAAACATTTGGAAATCATTTTTTGCGATTATAGTTTATAAGAACTAGATGATGGAAAAGCAGCTATTATAGGCAATTTGAGGCCCTTTTTGAAGTCATAGCAAATAGTTCCTATACATGTATATTGGCACCAGAACTTGAAAGAAATATAAGTTCAATGAATGAAGCTTTTATACCAATGAGGATAAGGTGTTACGTATTACAGTTGTTTGCACATAACTACGCATTCTTGAGAATATAATAAACTAGTATGGCTTCTTAACTAATTTTACGCTTCTTAACTAATTACATAGTGTAGGCATCTTCACCTAATTTTACTTCGGAGTAAATTAATAGCTTTAGAACGATTTCCTAACGAAAAAAGTAATGATCATCGCACATAGCTTTATAGAGAGCTAAAGCAAGAATTGTATAGCAATATCAGTTTTTAAATATTTTGTTTTCCCAATATGTCAGATGTTGGTTCTTTTGATGTCGTTCATCTGTTCACCAAACATGGTGTCATTTAGTATTTTTGCAATTTTGCATAGCATGTCCCAATATTAACTCTAAGACGTAAAACATGAAGATTTTCTTTGAATACGCTGTCCCGCCTTTATACGTTCTGCTTTTAATGATTAACTCTCAATAACAATGTAAAAAATATGTTTTCCTGAACAGCCCTTTCCTACTAGCATGGATGCCTAAAGCAATCACATACTGATACTTCTGCAGACGCACACTTTCGTTGTTTCTGATTCGGGGGTAGGGTTTAGCGATCGCCGTAAGCAACTCGATTGGATAAAAGTAGTCACCCGTCACTAATTTAGGGCATTTAATTTCAGCGAAGGGCGAGAGCCCGTGCCGTAAGACAAAAGCAACATCCATGTCTCACCGAGAATCGAACCATCTCGGACGAATAGCCAGAAGTCCGCGCTTATAACACTGCGTCACCGCAGTGCTTAGAATTGCTCCTGAAACATAAGGGTCATCATGCAAATATTCTAAAATCTGTAGGAATCAGAATTCTGATGTCTGACTTGCAGGGTATGAAAAATACGAGTAAACGATTGCAGCAAAACAAAACATATTGTTACCTCGCATTTCCAGATTAGTAAGAGTTCTGCAGGAATTAATTTTAAGGTTCAAAGCCAACAACAAGGCTGCGATCGCTAGAGACCGCCTAGCTTGGTCTTGCCTTGCATTAATATATGGATCATGTTTAGTGTGGTGTTCCTATGTTCAAAGCCCATCTGCGCCAAAATCAAAATTCCCTTATTTAGCTGAAAAAATGAGAATCCTACATTCAGGTAGAGTAGATTCATTTTAACAGAATGTCGTTCAGTGAAACTTCTAGGAGGCTAATTCATGCGCACGCATACAATACAGACGTGCACAGGACGTTTGATTTCACTGGCCAAAAGAAAAACTTTACAATTTCAAAACATCTCACATGCACGCACAAAATCATGTACACATGTAATTAAATATGGACTTTAGGTAACCACATGTAAATACAATGTCATGAATGGCGAAAATAATAAAAGGAGAATTCACTCCTTTAAAAGCACTTCACCAGCAGTCAAAGGGTTAGCACAAAATTTCGAAAAGCAGATAGGAACAAAAGGGGTTGCAGGTGTTATCTCTTGAACATGTGAATGAATCTCGGTCGGTCAGGCTTTATTCTTCTCCCGAGGTATTCTAAAACACCTAAAATTCTCAGGTTCCACGGGAAATTTGCCAAGCAACGGGAAGTAAAAGATGACAAAAATTCGCTGGAACTAAAATAACTTTTGTTCTTGATGAGAAATTATGTTAACCATGTCAGTTCAAAAGGCTATGATTTTCTAGCTGCAAGGCCTCACGAGCGAGAAATCCTCAGTGAAAATAAAAATGTTATGCTTTTAAAAATATTCAGATAGGGTTTTAGGTGTAATTGTGAAGAACTGTGAAGAACTTTTCAATCTACAGAGATAAAACTGCATGGTTTCAAGCGCTAAAAAATAGATTTTTAAGACACGAAAATTTTCAGAAATGGAACATTTAACACTTCCCTCTTCTCAGAATCACACATACACATATAATTGGGGACAACTGAGAGAAACTTGTTATAAGCTGACTTCAAGAATTTCAAAATTTCACATTCAGAGCCCTTAGCAAGTACTGCAAACTTCAGTGTGCCCAATTTTTTGATGCATTTAGATTATGATGGTCTCTCATGAAGAGAACTTTTCAAAATATCTGGAAAGGCACATTTTTCATTAGCATGGATAGACCTTCGGACGGAGGGACTGGGTGAATTGGCGTATTCTTTTTATAAAACACACTAAAAATATGCTATGAGTTAAACAGAAAGGTAGTTGAATCCTAAATGTTGTCGATATTTTGTAATGCAACAAAATTGTAAGGAAAGAAACCCCAAGCAAATGAGAACGGGAAAGTACCAAATTTATCTCAGAGTAGAGTGTCATGCCCCAAAACAAGGCATCGGAGTTGTACCCATTGTCCTAACCACAGTGTGTGATAGTCAAGTGATACGAGTCCCCAAACAGTTAATAGTTAGAAAAATGGATAGTCAATGTCGTAGCTTGCCAGTGGGTCTGCAGGAGTTCGGAACCAATCGTTTACCCTAATCATCATAGGAATACATAGGACAGTGTTCATGATTGCATCAGTGCTAAAACTGTATTTATCACAAGCATTTTTTAATAATTACTTTGCGTAGTTGTGTGGTATTGAAATTCCCGAAAACGTTGAAGTGTTTCTCTAGAGGAGTTAAAGCACGTCAGTTCTTTTTAATTTAGAAAAAAAATAAAATTTATAATAGCGCAGCTTGTGTCGGACTAGAATCAGTTCAATTCTTTTACGTTTTTGATATGGGGCGAAAACGTTTCGTATCGAACTGTCGGACATGATATTCGACATTTAAGGAACGTGTATCAGCTTTTAAAGACCCAACAGGTGAAGAACGATCACTAATTTATCTTTGATATCAGCAGAACTCCGTCAGTCCAAATTGTTTACATTATACAGGCGCGCCACCATCAGTGGCGGCATTTGGGTGCAGGCAAGGGAGGCAGTGCCTCCTCAGAATTTCAAGACTCTTAGTTAGAATTATTCGTTTTGTTCATTCAGTACATGTCGGTAATAGGAGTGCAAAAGTTTATGCTAGTTACTTTTTTCGAATTAAATGTCGTCTACGCGTTCATTGTAGCACGTAGCTACGAAATGTCCTCAGCTTGCGATTTCTGTCGGTGAGGCAGGAAGCGAAATGCCTCTTGTAGGTTTTGCGCCTAACCTTTTTACTCCCACTGAATCAGTAGATACGAAGTGTAGGTGGTGGAACCGCTAACACAAAGAGCGCACGCGCACCATGGACTTCCTGTGAGGCAGATGTTATCTTGCCTCACGGGAACAGCTGTTTCCCTGTAGGCAGCTCCACTGTGTTAACTCCTCATTCTGACTTCGAGCGGCATTGCATAGCGCCTTGCTCCTAGTTGCTTTTTTCACGCAAATGTTTGTGTAACTAATTTTATTTATGTTTTATGAAGAGTTAATTGTCAGACTATGGCCTCTGCTTCAAACATATCTAATCAGGTGGATAGCTTACTGGAAAAGCCTTTCAGTAGGAGAGATTTCGAAGAAAATAATCAAATTAAAAATGATGGTAGGCCTAAACCTGAAATGAAAAAGGTGACTTCAAAGGGCAAAACTTCCAATAGAGGTTTTAATATTGACTGGTACAGAAAAGAACAATGGCTAACTGGTAGTGAAGCAACCAAAATGCTATATTCATATCACCAGAATACAACGTGGTTTTTCACAAATATTAATTTTTTTCAAGTCGACCATGGTTTTCGCTGGGTATTGACCTAGCTTCATCAGGACGAATGGCACGTAAATATTCAAATTTTATTTTATATTATATACGTAAATAATCAATTGTATTTGACTATTTACGTGCCATTCGTCCTGGTGAAGCTAGGTCAATACCCCACGAAACCACGGTCGACTTGAAAAAATATATATATTTGTGACAAACCACGTTGTATTCTCTTAATACAGGATGTTTCAAACCTAAATTAACAAACTTTAAGGGGTGATAGAACACACCGAAACAAGTACTTTTCGTCATAGAATACATGGTCCCAAGTTAGGCGGTTAGGCACTGGAGGGCGCTTTCCGTTTCTCCACACACGTCGTCTTTCGCAACGCAAAGACCCATATCTTTTACCGGAACGTCTGGATGGGAGGGCGTACCTTATTTTCCTTCGACAAGTCTTGCCTGAATTTATCCAGCATGTACCAGCAGCCGTACGCCGTAAACTGTGGTTCCAGCATGATGGAGCGCCAGCTCATTTTAGCACTAAGGTGCGTGATTACTTGAACGCCACATATCCAGGCCAATGGATTGGCGGAAGTGGACCCATCGCTTGGCTCCCACGAAAACCAGATCTGTTCCCACTGGACTTCTTTTTATCTGGACATCTTAAGTCTGTAATGTACTGCTCTCCCATTGATTCCAATGAGGTACTAGTCCCCAGACTTTCAGCCCCTGCTGCAGCTGTCCGGGAAATGCCTGGTATTTTCCACAACATACGGGCGTCTTTACGCCGACGATGCGAAGCGTGCATCAGGAGTGGCTGTCGCCCTTTTGAGAAGCTTTTGTAAATGTAATTAATTTCAGTATTTACTTATTAATGTTTGCAAATTTGATGTAATTTTGTGATGTCACGTTTTGTTTTTTATTTTGTCTGCAATAAAGCTTTGTTTTGATTTGTTGTGCTATTCCCGTCTTTGCGTTGCGAAAGACGGCGTGTGTGGGGAAACGGAAAGCGCCCTCAAGCGCCTAACCGCGTAACTTGCGACCATGCATTCTCTGACGAAAAGTGCTTGTTTCGGTGTGTTCTATCACCCCTTAAAGTTAGTTCTATTAGTCTTGAAACACCCTGTATATGTGGCAATGAGGTCTGGCAGGAGAAGGGCTTCAATGATTTGAAAAACTTACCAAGTGTTTTGGACAGGCACAAAAAATGTAAAAATCACACTCTGGCAGTTGTTAAATTAGAGTTGCTAAGCAAAACAAGGATAGACTACTCTCTCAACGAAGCGAACAAGTGACTTGCGTCATTATGAAAAAGTAAAAAATAATCGTGATGTAATGAAGTTGATTGATTGGCCCGACAAGAGCTCCCATTTCGTGGACACGATGAGAGCGAAGTCCCTTAAAATAAGGGAAATTACCGCGAGATGATTGATTTACTCTCCAAAAGTGACGAAACATTGAGAGTGTTTATGGAAAATAGTACAACATTTTCAGGAACTTCAAAAACAATACATAATGATTTAATCGAATCAGTTGCTCATATAGTTAGAAATGAAATCAATGCAGATATTGAAAATGTCCAGTTTTTTTCTTGGCAGATTGATGAAGCGGCAGACATTAGCTCCCATGCACAAATATCAATTATAGTTCAATTCGTGAAATATGGAGCACTAGTAGAAAATTTCTTGGGATTTTATTATGTAAGTTCTAATCGGTGTGCTACTTCGCTTAAAGAATTACTGGATCGCGAGCTGGAAAGATTGAGCTACAAAGAAAAACTAGTTGCACAGACTTATAATGGCGCAGCAGTGATGGCATCAGAGCTGCATGGATTGCAAGAAAAAGTTAAATGTGATGCCCCTCAAGCATTATTTGTTCATTGCTACGCACACAGGCTGAACTTAGTCTTAAGCAGATCAGCGTCAGAGTTGAAGGAAGCATGCATTTTTTTTTCAAATTTAAATGCAATTTGTGCATTCTTTTCCAAATTCGACAAAGCGTATTCATTTTTAGAATCTGTTGGTGGACCCAGACCACCTCGTGTATCACAGACCAGGTGGAACTTCAAATCTTGTTCAGTGTCTACCATAGCGGACCACAGGTTGCTGTTAATTGAAGTATTTGAAAAAATTGAGGATGGTTCCAGCTATGATGGTGAGACAATTCACGAAGCAGCAGGACTAAAACGGTGGCTCCAAGATTTTAATTTCGTTTTTCTTCTCTTCACATACAAAAAAATATATTTAATTTAACTGAGGTTACTTTGTCTGTACTGCAATCAAATAGTTCCGATATTACACTCTGTAACAAACGAATTAATGGCTTATGTGAAAAATTGTAGTACTTTACAGATCAGAGACAGTTTGATGATCTCTATCATAACGTGTGCAGTGAGGTTGGTTCTCCAATTAAAAGATTTAAAGGAAGCAATGATATTCCAGCCACCGTGCAATACAAAATACTGTATTATGAGGTAATATACAATGTTACAACTCGGTTAAAATGCCAGTTGTCTGACATTGAGAAATTAAAATTTCTTCAGCTGATCGATTTACACTGCTTTGAAGCTCATTCTAGAATTTTTCCTGAACATTTTTTTAAAGCTCTGCTTCAAACTTATGAAAAATACTTTGATGGCAACAAACTGCATAAGGAGCTGCAGGTTCTATATTCAGACAGAGATATGTGGAACAATGCCTGAAGTACAATAGAACTTCTATTTGTCATGTACACTATCTACCAACAAGTAATTGGACACCCCTGCAATCGACGATATCTGCGGTCCTGATACACGTCACGGCCGCCACCGTTAAATATTGTGTGGGAAACAACAACGCAACCAGTCGCATGCAAGATGCCACGCAGCTCGGAGCTCTCTGATTTCGAGAAAGGTGTAATCGTCGGGTATCACAGAAATGGCCGATCCATACGTGACATATCCAGCGAGTTGAAGTACCCAAAATCGACAGTGGCCTACGTTATTGGCTAGTGGAAGATGAGAGGTGACTGACGGAATGTGCCCAGACCCGGCAGACCCACAAAACTGGGAGTTAGAGACCGACGGGAGCTGCCCACAGAAATTTGGAAGAACCGCACTAAATCGATGGGCCACGTCCGCGAGGAGTTTCAACATGGATTCGGGAGGGTTCTTTCGATGAATACCATCCGTAAGGAAGCTCATCTGCTCGGTTATCATGGACGTGCTGAAGCCCACAAGCCTTTGATCACCAAGTCCAATAGCGCTGCTTGGCTAACGTGGTGCAAAGAACGTCGACAGTGGACCGTTGAACATTGGAAACAGGTTCTCTGGAACGACGAATCAAGGTTCACCCTCTACCGTTCGTATGACAGGGTCTGGGTTTGGCGTCTGCCTGGAGAACGCCTCCTGCCGGAACGTATTGTGCCAACTGTGAAGTTCGGCGGCGGTGGAACTATTGCTATGGGGGTGTTTCTCCTGGTATGGCACGGGACCATTGGTCGCAATTGCTGGTAGACTCGAATTCTTCAGACATGGCACTTTTTACTTAGAAGAAATTGCTTACATCATGTAAAAGAATGTCATCTTATTCAGTTGTTTTCATTTTTTGCATGGATGACCATGAGCTTCCTACGTTGTGGCAGTTTTACGGGGTGGACCCATGTTACTTTCAGGATGACAATGCCACCTGTCATGTTGCGAGATTCACCATGGCTTGGTATGGTGACAATGGGGTTAATCGAATGGACTGGCCTTCGCAGAGCCCGGACATTAACCCTATCGAGCACCTCTGGGACGAGTTGGAGCGTCGACTTAAGGGGTGCCCCCACCGTTCGAAATCGGTGAAGGAACTGACCTGTCTTCTCCAAGCCAAGTGGAAGAAAATACCGCTAGCCGTCGTACAACGCCTGGTTGAGAGCATGCCCCGGAAGGTCGCAGCTGTAATCGCCGCTCGTGGAGGCTCCACCAACTATTGAAGGTGAATAAACTTCGTTTTCCTTTGCTATCACAGGTGTCCAATTAGTTGTTGGTAGATAGTGTACAATAATAGACTAGCACAGGCACTGCCAGAGTTGTTTAGACTTATTTCCCTTATAGTAACAATTCCTGCAACATCGGCCTCTGTGGAAAGCAGTTTCTCGTGCGTGAAGAGGATAAAAATACTACAAGAGAAACTTCATTATGCAAAACAGGTTGTCAAGTTTACCAGTTCTGTCTATCGAGAAGGTGCTTGTGAAGAGGATGGAAGCAGAACAGCCATGTTATTACCATATAATAAATCACTTCGCCAAACAGAAAGAACGAAAGATAGACCTCAATACAAGACAATAAAAGCGTAAGATAAGCTTTCTCACTTGCTGCATGGCTAAACGCTGTGTGCAGAATTTGTTTTACTTTTGGCGTCAGTGAAGGTAGAGGTGTACATAGAATGCTGTTTGAGATGAAAAAGATGTACTGTATAGTTCGGTCTTGCTTTTTATCTTCTGTTGAACTCTTTAATAAAAAACGATTTCAATGCAATGTATTTCATACTCAAACTGGCTTAAGAGTTCCCAAGTAGTCCAAGAGGACAATTCAGACTGAGAAAAAATATATTTAGGAGAAAGGCAGGAGTCTTACATAAACAGGTTTTGTGTTGGTCTCAAAGTCATGTAAAACGTGCGTCTCCGGTAAAATCTTTATAAATCTTTTCACGGGTCACGTTACTTATTTTATATACTTTGCACATGAGAAAGTAATTAAAAAAATATCTAATGTGAAGCAAATGACATTAAATTGAATAAATTTATTGGAATCCAGGCTGAAAAGTAGCTTGCCTCTCCAGCAATTTTGGAAACGAGCCGCCATTTATATATGGATAAATGGCGGCGATTATGAAAAAATAACAGTCATGCATAGATGAACATTTCACTTTTTTTTTCAAATAAAAAAAAGACTACTTTACGATGGAAAAAACTATTAATCGCAGTTTTAAATTTGCTGTTCTACATTTAAAGGACGGAAATTTTCCTGCATAATACAGTGGAAGCATGAAATACAATGAGTGCCTACTGATCCATACAATTATCAAATATAAATACGCATATATTTCGCTATAATTGACGACATCGGAGCTGGTAGGCGTAAAAGTGCATGATTACGAAGCATTTCAGATCTTTTTTTCAATTCCAAGTAAAATAGCATTCTTAAAAAACGAATGCTTCTGCCCCTTCTTCATATAATAATGCATAAGGTTGTGTGGAGTTATCGGCCCACATGGTGATTTCGCTATTTAGTGCCAAGTGACATTGACATGCAATTTTTTTTCCAGAGTTGTGTATCATACACCGTGTTGCCAACACAAGCTATCCCCCTGTTATGAGTGCCTCAGCCGCTGAAAGACGGCGCATATATGTATATTGCCCTCGGACTGGATATTCCCTCACAGAGCTGGAAGAACAAAGAGTGGAGCTCCACTCTTACGTGACAGTAAGGAGCAAGGTGTAATACCGTGTAAGAAACTGAATGACTTTCAATTATATTATACGGCAACCTCTAGCACTAGCTAGTGCGAGATTAGACCGTGCTGGATACGTTCACCAAAAATGAAAGCTGAATAAGATGACATTCTTTTACATGATATAAGCAATTTTTCTAAGTAAAAAGTGCCATGTCTGAAGAATTCGAAAGACAAAATTGTTTTCCCTATGCTTAATACAAACTCTTGTCTACTAGAAGAATAATTTTGAAAGTGTACTTTATAATTTTAAGGGTAAACTGTGTAGCCTTGGAAAATTGCAGTTAATTTGTTGAAGTTGACAAGCTGGCGTATGCGATTTAATTAGTAATTTGAGAGTAAATTGCTACCTGGTAAAAAATCCTCTAATGTAGTATCACTTCTTCGTGGTTTTTAGTTGGATAAACAAAATAAGCAAAACAGTATTTCAAGATGTATTGTACTAAACGTCCAGCTTGGAGTTTTCCAAAGATAGCATAAAAAATTGAAAATCTTTGGAAGAAGAAACACCCTTTCAAGGTTATCAGAATTCATCACGTGATTCTATCACTATAATTTAGCGAACATGCTTAATGCATATCTCCTAAGATGAAAATATGTTGAGCTGAATCCGTCTCATCTACCAAGAAAATGCACATACATGTTTATATGCATAGAAATCTCCAATATTCACATTACAGCCTTCTCTGAATAGATTTTAAAATAACAAGATAGTTTTCGCGGTTTCAAGACGATGGTACTCTGTGGGGAAAAAGGATTTGCCTGAACCTAATCTGAGGATGTTGCTTCCAGGGAAAGCGGACAGCTAGGGCAGCAATTCTAGCACACCACCCATGCTTCCTCCAGGGGTTGAACCCAGAACCACTCTGACGAATGGTGAGAAACCAGTGCCTAGACCACTGCGCCACCTAAGCGACTATATATAACAATAATCATAATTAATGTTTACAATTTCGCTCACTCACGAGCTGAAAAAAAAGGAAAAACTCTGAAATATACACCCAATGAGCCATTACATTATGACCACCCCCAGCCTACAGAGATGAGCGCACCTGGAGACCGAACGGTGGCGTAGGTGAAGTTCACATATCAGTATATATACAACCCGAGGACCGGCTTTGGGTTAGTAGTCTGTTCGGAGTCAGAATCGGAAAAGCTGCCGTTTATCGGAGTTTGATAGAGGACAAATTGTGATGGCACAGCGCCTCGGAACTACGACCTCGGAAACGGGGCAGTTTGTGGGTTGTTCATGTGCCGCTGTAGTGAGTACGTATCAAAAGTGAGGCACATATGGCTAAACGACGAACCGTCGTCCAGCCGCGCGTCGTCCTGAGCTCATTGATGCCAGAGGGGAGCCGATAATATTGCACATTGTTCACAGCGACCTAAGGGCCACAGTACAAACAAATGACCCGCAGCTACAATAGTGGTGATCAGAGCAATGTGTCATATCACACAGTTCATTGCAGCCTTAGGCGCATGGGACTGCGCAGCCGAAGACCCAACAAGGTCCCCATGCTGACTGCGCGTCATCGTCAACGACGCATGAAATGTGCCCAAGATCATTGAGATTGGACGTGAATGATTGGAAGAAAGTGACCTGGTCTGACGAATCAAGATTCCTGTTGCATCACATAGACGGCCGAGCGCGGATACGCTGATTATCAACGGAGGTTATGCACTTGGATGCACTGTTCGGCGGAAATAGTCCGGTGGCGTCGGTGTTATGCTGTGGGCGATGGTTTCTTGGAACACTTTAGGTCACATTATCCCAATAGCACAACCCCTGACAGCTTCCAGGTATCTGAACATCGTTGCGGACCGAGTTCACCCATTCAGTGTTTCCTGCCGGTAATGGCCATTAGCAATAGAACAATGCGCCATGCCACACTGCCAGAATTGTCAAGAAGTGGTTCGAGGAACATGCTGGTGACTTTCTGTTAATGTCCTAGCCTGCAAATTCGCCTGACATGAACCCAATCGAACATTTGTGGTTCGAAGTGGAAAAGCTGGTTCGCGCTAAATCATCACCACCCCGAAATGTACGTGAACTGGAAGACCTGCTGTTGACATTATGGTACCGGATATCCCAGGATACCTGTCGCCACCTCATCGAATCGATGCCTTGCCGAGTGCCCGTTGTTTTGCGGGCTAAAGGGGATCCTACAGCTTATTAGGTAGGTGGTTATAATGTAATGGCTCATCGGTGTAAAATACTTTCCAAAATTTCCAGTTCGAATTTTAACGTCAGCACACGACCATTCTTCAGAGGCATTTGAAAATGAACAATATAAATCCAGATTGGACAAAAATTAAAAAAAGAAGAAGAAAAAGAACGTGATACCTAAAAATCAGGCATGTATCCAGAATTTTTGTTTGGGAGGGGTTCAGGAAATCTTTTAGCATAGTTAAATTTTGGCCCGTTACACTACTTTGCATCTTCTACTCCGGATCATTATTCCTCACTTTCTTCGTATCCGAACACAGCCAGATCAGTGCAGACTTCTACATCAAACCATACATATTCACATTAATTTAACGATTTGCAAAAGCTCATGTTTAAGTGCATTGGTTTTGCGGTTTTTCAAGAGCAATGTTTGTGATACTGCAAAAATTATATTATGCGTATTTGAAAAATTTCCTGGGGGAAAGGGGAAAGAACCAAGAGAGTCCGGACTCTCTAGGTACCTCCCACTGGATAGGCCTGCCTGCCTAAAACGCAATAATTCTAAGAGCGAGAGGAAGAATTCTACAGCTGCATCTGTGTTTGAGCTTTGTGGGACGATAGATTCTCGCTATTAGATCAAGGTGGAACAGTGATCTCGGATAATGCATGTGACTGACTGACCGCGATGAGTGCTATGCCTGTCCGACGGCGATGACTCGGCTCCAACTAAGGTAGTTCCACCTAAAATCTCTGCCTTATGTTTCCAATGGTAAAACTTATTTACATATTTTCTTCGCAATTAATGTATTCCCAAGGATGAAAATGAATTTTTTTATTGGAAATTTAACGACCACTGTGAGCAACTCAATGGGCTATAAGCAGTCGCCCGTCCCTAATTTAGGGCCACTGGTTCCAGGGAAGGGAGAGAGCCAGTGCCGTAAGACAAACACAACATCCATGCTTTACCTGGATTCGAACCCGCACCTTTTTTATGACGAATGATCAGAGGCCATCGCTTAGACCACTGCCCCACCGAGGCGGCATAAAAATTTTGCACATCGATAAATTTGCACATCGATTATTAACATTTTATCTTAGTTTTCCATGCAGAAACTTATTCTTTTAATAAACTAAGATGTTTAATAGATACTTTCTTTTAAATTTTTAAAATTTTGTTCAGCTTCAAGAAAGGATCCTTTAAAAGTTCCATTTTCACCTCCTTTAACACAGATCAGACAACCAACTAAGAGGGTGGGAGCCTGCACAAGAATTTCCGCTTGCAACAAGAAGTATACAATTTTATTAGAAATCACCTTTTAGAACACTCTACATATGCTTAGTAAGAGGTTCATGACAAAGGTATTTCAAATAAAAAAATTAGTAAGAATTAGACTAAACAAAATAACTTTTTAAATAACGAAAACATGAAATTAAATTATGAAAAAATGAACATAAATTTAAATTATGAACAGATAACTTTTTAAATTATGAAAAAATGAAAAAATGGGAAAGTACTGAAATACAAAAAGGTGAAGGTGAAGAAATATAAATGGATTCAATTTTTGTTTATTAGTTGCAAATGTTTTTTTTTTTATGATGTTCCGTAATGATTAAATAATTTTTTAATTCACTTACTACATTATAACACTTGCCAGTAAAATGTTGCTGTCTTTTCAATATAGCCAAATCGAATTTGTATTTATAATCTTATTTTTCCAATATATTTAATCTTATTTTTCCAATACAATACCGAAAAGAAGTCGAACATGATATTGATATATGTTTTAGTTTGACACATTTATAATTTTCAGTTTTATTTAACTTTCACATTTACAAATACGTTTTTATAACAATCACTAATATTTACTCTTGCTGTAAAGTTTCAACACACACTATCTAGGGCATTTAAGTTAAATAAAAATTTTTCTGAATATGTTAGATGCAAAAAGTGGTTGTCTTTAGTTAAGAAACCTTTTTGCACCGTCAGTTCAATAGTTCTAAGTGTTCTCATTTTTGTCCCAACAGTGTGCCATAAATAGTAGCATTACCTTAGGGAATTGAAATTTGAAAGTAATAAAACTTTGTTTAACCACCCTGTTGGTGGAAAAAAGTGTCAATCCAATTGCTATAAATAAACAAAGACATTGCTCTTTCCGCGTTTTAGCAACACCCAGCAACCAAAAAATTGTTATTTGGCCACTGCTCGGGAAACGAATCCCAGACCTCTTGATATCCAGCCGAGAGATTTTGGATTCGTTTCCCAAGCAGTTGCCAAATAACAATTTTTTGGTTGCTGTGTGTTGAAAAAAGTGTAAAGAACGATGTCTTTGCTCATTCACTGATTAGCAAAGACATCGTTCTTTACACGTATACTGATATATGGAGGATTTTCACCAATTGCTACAGATTTTTCATGTATGTTCTTCGAAAAATGTAACATTTACAGTTAGAAAACTATTTCGTGCCAAAACGTTTGTTTTTACTGTTTAAAAAGGTTTTTTGATTTGATTAAGCGAACTTTAAGATCAGTTCCATATACTAAAACTATTTCATGGTTTTCACTTTCTTTATTTCGAAGGAATGAAAAAAATTGTGCACCAAAATAATGTATAAAAACCAGAGTTTTTAGCATATCTTAAGGAATGAATCAGTTTGAAATTCTGCAATTCTAGTGTATAGAAAAATGTATAGCCGTAGAATTAACAAAACCACAATTAACTTTATTAACAGTAAATTACAACCTAGTTTACAGATTTTTAATCATTATATATTACGCGATCTAATTCCGGTTCAAACCTCTTCAGATAAAACACTTTATTGCGGTACATTACTAAGGTTAAAGATCGTTCTCTTAACTAGACTATATTTCACACTAAATACAAAATCGTAAAGAAACTGTATTATAAAAGAGCTAATAAAACATACATATCCTTGAAGCTCCTGTAGGCTGGAAATCTCGAGAAATTTCACGATACCATTTGGAGCGTAGTTCTTCATTCCCGGGAAATTTAAACACTGACGCTTTAGGACCTGTGTCCTAATTGCAACGGCAATTTAGTACACAACAATGTGAAGGCATATTAGAACTAAAAAATATTTTTTTAACACCGTGAAATAAATAACAAAGAGTTGAATGATATGAATAAGTCAGCTGCAAGAACAATGAACAACCTCATGGAGCAACGCTACAATAATCTCACAAGTTCACAGACGCTAACTATGGTTACGGCCGTTCGTCAAATTTAACAGGTCTTCCTGTAGTGACGTCAGACGTTAGAGAGCAGGAGGTGTTTGGGCCCTCTTTCAGGGGGCGTTGGCTGTGAGCGACAAAATGGGAAAAAGTTCATACTTTCGAACAAAGAAAATCATATTGTTTTAAATTGACACGTGAAATTATTATATGACAGGTGCAATTTTAAATTACAAGACATAGCTGTTCCCATTAATTCGTATGTTAAGCACCATAACTATGAATGAAAGAAAAGTGCGTTTTGAGGTGGAAATTAACAAATCATATGGAATAGATCGCACGCTGTCGTAACACTTTGCTAAAGCCATTTGCAAAAAGAATAATGGCTGTGGAATAAATCTCGCTCCTGTGTCCTGACCTTTAACACAATTTCGATGATATTAAACATAATTGGTTCAGTATACCTCCGTAACAACACACTAAAGTTTTGTTGCAATGGAAGCATTTTTAGTTAAGTTATGAGGATAATGGCTGTGGAATAAATCTCGCTCCTGTGTCCTGACCTTTAACACAATTTCGATGATATTAAACATAATTGGTTCAGTATACCTCCGTAACAACACACTAAAGTTTTGTTGCAATAGAAGCATTTTTAGTTAAGTTATGAGGATAATGGCTGTGGAATAAATCTCGCTCCTGTGTCCTGCCCTTTGACCCCATTTCGATAATACGCAACAGGACAGGTTAAGTATATCTACGAAACAATATGATAAAGTTTTGTCGGAATGAAAGCATTTTTACGTAAGTTATGACGCATAACGGCGATGGAATGGTTCCCGCTCTTATGTTCTAACCTTTGACCCCATTTCATCCGTTTTCTACAGAGTTCGTCCTCAGATTGTCCCCTACCACATACTGAAATTTCATTGAAATCGAATCATTTTTACTCGAGTAATCGTGCGGTTATAACGAAGTAAATTTCTCCGTCATTTCTGTCCACGCCAGGATTCGAACCCGGATCCCCTCATTCCGGAATAAGTCACTCTACCAATTCAGCTACGCGGACGTTTTATTCTGATTCCTATCTGCCTTTATGTCGTGTGCGTCCTTCGGGCAGGTACGTCACTTCTCCTGGTACGTTACATCATCTCCCCCTTATTTTTTTTTATTTTTTTTTCGAAGTGCTGGAGAAAGGATTCTCTTATTTTTCCTATCTCGCGGTGTGGAAATAACATCACACCAATGCGAGATTTTGAACGGTCGGGTCATCCGGATAGTTCGGGCGCCATTATAACGAAGTAAATTTCTCCGTCATTTCTGTCCACGAACCCGGATCCCCTCATTCCGGAATAAGTCACTCTACCAATTGAGCTACGCGGACGTTTTATTCTGATTCCTATCTGCCTTTATGTAGTGTGTGTCCTTCGGACAGGTACGTCACATCTCCTGGTACGTTACACGGTCAGGCAGACAGACGGACAAAGCTGGAGCATATACGCTTTTTCACCTTACGGTTGGAAAGCGTAAAAAATCGGATTTCGTGGTTCTGCTCAATTTTCTATTATGAGACAACGTTTCAGTCATACGCGAATGCTCAGTGTCTCGAGAAAATGTAAGGATCGGAAACCAGAAAATTCAAAACAAATTTCAGCTTGCACAGATTCAGGTTTTCCGTTATTAGAAAAATGCATACTGTTTATTCTAATATTAATTCAAGTCATTAGCACGAATAAATGAAGCTGTTATAAAGGAAGCGGCAATACTAAATGAACTCCGTCCTTGGATGGCAAAAGTTACCGTACAAATCACTGTCAGGACCTTTGCTCTGTACCCTGCTTTCAATTTGTCTGAGGTTCGGGTAAGACGCCAACTTTCCCAGCATTATCACTGTCCTTTCAGTAAAGAAACATTCGAGGTGTTTTTTCCCAGATGTAAATATATGGATGCCCCTCTAACTTTATTTGCAAATATCTTCGCTATTAATCATCCGATTAGGAGAATATTTAGAATTTAAGGGGTTTTCCGTGCGCTAAATGGAAATGTGCATAAAATAACATACCCCTTATATGGAAAAATGTGGAGATAACGAGCTAATTAACATGTTAATTAGCTTAATTAGCATGTTTCTTCGCATCACGAGATAGTTCCCTTCGAGTGCTTTCCAACGGTACCTTACTTGTCTATCTGCGGCGAGTGGTTGCAAAGTTAAGAGAGGGGGTGGCTCGTTTTTTTTTTTTGTTGTTTTTTTTTCTTTTTGAGGACTGTACTTCCCGCTACAAAAAAGTAATACAAATCACAGTTCGAAAGGTCTTCATTTACTGGAAAGGGGAGGAGAGGGGTCGACAGGCACGGATACACCTACGGACGGTGAGATGGGGTGAATGCGCCAACTCTTTTTCAGAAAATACTTTGAAAATGAGCTATCAGTCAAACGGAAGAATACCTGAAACCTAAGTGTTTCCGGCCTTACAAAGAACAATAAAATTAATTCAGTAAACTTTCATGTGTGAGACTATATGGCCTCTAGGGCCTCTCTGTCCCTTGTAGCCGCGCCCCTTAAACTAATATTTTTAATAAATAAGCATGGATTATGTAAAATATATTATTTGTCGTGTGTGCTGCTTCTTATCTTTTCTACATGAAACACCCAAGTGTAAATACCTCGTCTTATTAGAAACATTATTTAGTTTAGTCTACATTGTCCGTGCAAAATCTTTGCATGTAACTGTAGGCACACAAGCATTTGGCATAGAACTGTCACATTCAACTGTTATTACGCAGCCAATTCCTCAGAAATTTCGGAAAAGTTATAGCCCAGGAGTAGGAAGTTTTGAAATTTTCTGAAAAGTTAGTTCCATTTCTAAGTATAAAATACTGTAATATGCTTCTTAATAATTTCGAGACAGCAACGTAGCTGGAGGGATTAGTGGTGCCATCTAGTAATAACGAAAAGATGTGTACTGAGATCACACTATGTGGGTAAGCTTCGATTTCTTGTTTAGCGTCGAACTCTGGAAGTTTGATAACATAATTTTATCATTTCATCTTTAAGTACATCTGTCGTAATGTTCCTGTTTCATGAACCCTGCAGGATTTTTGAAAAAATTGACTCGAGTTATTACAATATAGAACCAGCCATACGTGGGAGCGCCTCTCAAAGGTTATCAAATTTCTCTCCCAGTTGGAACATCAAATTTACTATAATGAAACACATTTATGCTTTTCAAATCTATAAGAGAATTCATTACACAAAGGAATGATTTCTTCTCCGAAGGAAAGATAAACTAAATTTCGAGGGAAATGATCCCAAAAGAGATCGCAGTTTCTCTGTTTCTTTCAGTTAAATGTGTTTTTGTGTTAAATATCATGCATCAGTGGAGTTTCATTGAAATTCCTCGATAAGAGACGTTAAATGTATCAATTTATAATCAATGTATCAATTAGAATCACTAGGTTTATCTAAAGAGCGTACCCATAATTTGATGGCTAATTCTTTACTACCTTTATTTGGTCATTTAAAGATGTAGTGCAGTTTTAGGATATTAAAACTCAGCATGAGGGCCGGCGCAGACTGGGCAGCCGGGAAACCGAGATAATTCTCGATGGGCCGCCATATTCTGGGCCGGTAGGTATTATCCTAACTTAAAAGCAAAAGGGGTTTGGGGACATATGGTTTACGGGGTGGAGAACGTTGAGAAAAAAGGGGCGATCGGCGCCTGGCGACAATGGGAAGGAAGGCACACATTTTCAATGATCCGTGCGGCCTTGTCGTATGGCGCCGTTGGGGCAGTGGAAATTAACTGTTTAGTTGTTCACATGCATTGACTGATTGCGTTTAGTGTTGATTTAATGCAGTTCCTGAGTAATGTTTCCGTAACCGAGGACAGAATTAAGAAAATTCAAGTTGTTAGACTACAAGAACTACACTGGTGTGCGAAAATTAAGGACGAAGAGGAGAAATTAGCATAACAGCGAAACGAGCAGGCAGAACGTACCTGAAAGACCACTCAAGAGATAGACTAGGGTCCGGTACGGTAGGGTATCGCATATACACTGAAGAGCAATTGAATTGGAGATACCTGTCTAATAACGCGTAGCACCACCTTTCGCCCTGATGACGGCGGCGATCCGTCTCGGCATGGACTCGACAAGACACCGGAAGCGTTGGGAAGCCATACGGATCCACGACCCCTGAACAAGATCCCACAGTTCACGAAGATTTGATGGGGGGGGGGTCAGAACCTCGAACATCTCTCTCGATGGCATCCCAGATGTGTTCGATGGGAATGAGGTCAGGTGACATAGCTGGCCGAGGAAGCGAGGTCACGTCGGTGGAGTGTTCATCCAACCATTCATTCGCATACAATTCGGGAGCGATGGCACGGTGCATGGTCTTGTAGCAGGATGAGGTTCCCACTGTGATGTTGAAGACACACATACGGAAGCAAATGGTCGTCCAGGATATCCCGGCAACGTTGACCTGTGATGGACGATGTCACACGTACCAGGGGTCCCATTTCAGTCCACGTAAACAGTCCCCAGACGAGAATGTCACCCCACCAGCTTGAAGAGTACCATTCTGGCAAGAAGAATCCATCGCTTCATGTGGTCTGCGCGGTACTCGTATCCTGTCATCCGCATGTACCAACGTGAATCTCGACTCATCAGTCCAGGCAACATTTTTCCACTTGTCTAGGGTCCAGTGGTGATGTTCCCGCGCCCATGCTAATATTTGCACCCTGTGATGTACGGTCAGCAGTGGTACCCCCGTGGGACGATGGCTTCTGTACCCCATAGCGAGGAGATGGTTCTGGATGGTGTGGCTGCTTACACGTTCCTGTGCACCAGCGTTAAATTGCCAAGTGATTTCTTGCACTGTGGCCCGTCTTTCCGCTCTTACAATGCGAGCTAGCAGACGACGACCACGCTCATCCACACGCTGATGTCCACGCCAGTTGGCCCTTGCAGGGATAGTTCTACCGGATTCGATGTACTCACGGTGTACCCGTGACACAGTGGCTCGTGAAAATCCCAGTGCCTGCACAACTTCCGAGATGGAGTGACCAATTCGTCGGGCTCCGACAATTTGCCCACGATCAAATGCTCTTAGATCCTTCGTCTTACCCATACTGCGTCCGACTCTTACTGATCCCGTCACATCACTCCTTATATAGTCAGATCGCTGCATACGCCATATCGTTTCCGTTTACAGTGTCGCCCACAGCGCCACATTTGCATAACGCCAGCTGCCTCTAATTCAATTGCTCTTCAGCGTATGCAGCATGATGTAGTGGGGGGGTGTCGGAAGGGTATAAAACACACGGGCCGTGTACGCTCAGTAATTTGGTGAAAATATTGCACGGTGTACATCGGTTTGAACGACGTCGAGTTGCTGCCACCGTGTGATATAGCCAACAGGCAATCCAGTAGACGACATCTGGATGACTTTACCCGAGATCGCGTCATTGGGAAGTTGGAAGAAGGTCGAAGTGTGACTAGTGTGGCCGAGGAGTTCGCGATCGCTCACAGCATCGTTTCACGAGCTTGGAGAGCATTTCAAACGACAGGAACAGCTGTCTGAGAGTTTAGCAGTGGTCGTCCACGAGCAACCACGGCGGCGGACGACCGGTATATTGTCCTACAAGCGAGAAGAGACAGACGGCAGACAGCGGGAAAAATCGCAAGGCACATGCAACAGACAACTGGACGTCCGTTATCGCTTTGTACCGTGCCCATCATGCTGCACAAAGGTGGTCCATTTTCTCGACGACCAGTACGGTGTGTGCCATTAACGCTTGCTCATCAAAGAAGGCGGTTTCTGTTGTGCCAGGAACACAAGAACTGGACACATCAGCAATGGTGTCGAGTTCTCTTTACGGATGAGAGCCGATTCAGTCTGACGAGTGAATCTGGACGTATACACATCAGGAGAGAACAAACACACCTCCAACATCAACGAATGGGACCGGTTTGGATGTGACGGAGTTCTCGTTTGGGGAGGTATCATGCTTGGTAGCCGTACTGACCACCACAACTTCCAAAGAGGTTCAGTCACTGGTGTCCGCTATTGTACCGAGGTTCTCCTGCCTCACGTGTGTCTGTTTAGAGGTGCTGTGGGACCTGAGTTCCTCTTCATGGATGACAACGCTACACCTCATCGTACAGTGGCTGTCGCAGAGCTGTTGGAGAGTGAAAATATTCAACGCATGGATTGGCCCGCAAGGTCCCCGGACCTAAATCCAATCGAACAACGTGTAGGACCTTCTCGGGAGACGCTTGGCAGCACGTCACCAGCCGCCAGATTCCGCAGCTGCGATTGGTGCTGCAAGAGGAATGGGCCGCGTTGACTCAACAGCTCCTTGAGAACCTCGTCCTCAGCATGGACAGACGTTGATTCCCTACTAAAGACTGTATTTTTCTTGGCAGCCACCTGTCACATGGACGTTTCTGTCTTCTGTTCAGTTGTGCTCGAAGCTACCTTTCAATAAAGTGTCTTTGTATCCTTTGGATTCCTTGTTTGGACGGTTTTGCTCACTTATCCCATATTCTTACATCTTGGGGATCTTATGGTGTGATTTGAGTCAATGTAGAGCACTTCTGCACGGCGTTACATTCGAAACCCGTCTCGTCCTGAATTTTTGCATGCCAGTGTATATGCTATCTGTTTTCTGAATTACTTTAACGTTGGCAAATGCTAAAGAAAGAACTTCCAATGTTGACCGTAAAACCGTGATGTGAAACAACTTGAGAAAATAATATCGATGCAATAAGGGTAACAAAGATTGGGGTACAATTTGGATGTTACCCACGATACATTATAGCGCTTTAACGAATCTTTAGAGAGTGATACACAACATTTAGCCAATCTTTCTTAGCAAAAAGAATTTAAAAATAACATGTAAGTTTATTTGTTGCAAATCAAAGCAATTGCTACGAACTTAGGCAATAAAAACAAGAAAGATGACACCGAATTTGTGGTTGTAATCAGCACGCCTTTTGATTCAGTTCTGACGCGAATTAAATTTATCAAAGCTATTCAAAGTCAATGAAACCGGTATGGAAAACAGTAGAATCTGACCGAGGAAAGAAGTTTTCAATCGGGTTTTTAATCCCACAGATATTGCTGTAAACGGAAACGTGAACTTATGCCCTCGGGTGGCAGACTTGTGCGTTAACAAAAATTTGAAATTATATGAGTAACATTTAGCAGCGGAAATGCTCTCCAACAAAGACATGTTTTTTCAAATCGGACTCTTAGAAGCAGGTATATCGACAAATATAAGATATCCATCTATGCTCCCTGGCGGGAAAAATATGCATTATTTTAAGAAGGAAATATACGCCAATAGTTTTTCGATGTGAGCGGTATCGGTTAAGGAAAGAATTTTTTCAGTCGAGTTTTCAGGAGCTCAGGTTTTGTTGCAAATACATAAGAAGCAGAAATTAAAACTTACTCTCTTGGTAGCCAAACCATTCTTTACCAAATATTAGATATTATATTACTAGCTGATGACTTTACCTGCACCGTCAGAGTGTTGACTTCGCAGGGAAACGTTGAACTCTCTCGAAAGTTTTGGGATTCATAGGATCCCTGACGGCGATGCAATAGCTAGCCCGTCAGTCACCGGAAACCACAGTCTTCTACTCGGACAGATTCGGTCTAGAGACCTGTGGGGATCTGCCTCCCCAACGGGAACCGGTACCTTACACCCTTCTGTCACAACTCACAACCCGTGTGTGCGACGTGCTATGGGCAGTTGGGGCAAGCAACTTTTTCAGGAAAATCCCATCTCGTGGTCGGGAGATCGCCCGCCAACGCGAGTTTTTTTGGGACAAATGTCCTTTATTAGGTATCTGAGTAGATTTACAAACACATGCACATTTCACTATGAGGGTCTCATGCACCCCTCTCACAATATTCAAACACTGAAAAAATATTAAAAACGAATCACAACATCGTCCACAGCGCTAGGGCCAGTGCTGTGGTGATGACCCCGGGCCAGGGTCATCAAAAATACCTTGGTCAATAGACCCAAAAGCTCAATGTCGAGAGCACCGTACCTCCGAGGGTACTACCATCCGTCAACAATAGTTGACTCGACTCTTCCTTTGCTCAAGTTCCCTAATAAGACTAGGGCATGTCTTACTGAAGCTGGAGTGTGAGACGTCCAACTTCAGGCGGAACTTGGCATTCGCAGCTGTGCAGTTGCTGCACTTTGGTGCGGCTGCACACTGGTGGTGCTGGTGCTCAACGTCACAGCAATTGCCGCACCTTGCTTCTGACTAGGGGCAGCTGCCTCGGAAATGACCGAAGCCATTACACCAAAAGCACCTGACCTCCCTCAAAAATTCCTTTAGACGGAGCACTGACCAACCCAAGTTCAGTGTCTTCCGCCTCACCAAGTGCTTGAAGGCCTTGGGCTCAACGTCTGCTACCCAGTGGACCCTACCTCCCTTGCCCTTGATGGGGAAACTGGCTTTGAACCCGTTCTCGAGCTCTGGGTTCTGCCCGCCAACCGCCTGCTTGAACTCTTTCCCTGAGAGATCCCCGTCGAACCCATAAACTATCAACCGAGGGTTTCTCTTTCGTGGGGCCGTGGGGAGTGTGAAATCCATGGTCAGCGGATTGCTTCTCAACTCCTGGGCAAGGCGGTCGAGCTCCCCGGGATGGGAACACTCCACCGCGAACCGTCCTTTCCTTATGCTCCGAAAGCTCTTGACCCCTATCTGCAGTTTAGTTGAGTTGACTGCTGTTTTCAGGGTCTTCTTCGTGTCCTCTGAGGACGCACTCTCAACTGTCGGGTAGACTAAAAGCACGTGTCTCCTGTCTCCCGACTTTACCTTCTTCTTTTTATTCTCAATCGGGGCGGGTGAAGGCCCTTTCGCCTTGCTAGCCCCTTTCCTAGCCACTTCGGCGTAGGAAACCACTTTCACGTCGGCTTAGCAGCCCGACTCCTCGCGAACGGACAGCCTGCCTTCGACATAGGCTACCCGTGCTGCTTGCTCGTAACAAGCCTTGTTAATACTGCTCAGGGCAGCTTTCACCTTTTCTCTCCCTGAGGAAGTGACTCGCGAGTCCAAGAGAACGGACTCAACTTCCCAGGTGAGGTTGAAAATATGGCTCTTAAACGCCTCAGGTGTAAGCACCGGGGGTGTCCTGGGATGCGTACTTCCCACCAGAGAAACCTCTGGGCAACCCGCGGACGTCCCCTCATGAGCCCTAGAGGGTTCGGGCTGGGGTGGTGTTTTACCCTTCCTTGCCATGGGCGGAACTGGCAAGGCGGTGCTTACACCGCTAACTGACTGAGACTGCTCAGTCGAGGCTCCCTTTCGTGGGTGTAGCGGCTTTAGAGCCCTTCGCTGGGGGAAGCGTCTTTGACGGTTTCCCCCTGGCATTGGGCTCTACCTTCCGGCTGTTCTCGGAAGAGGGGCTAACCCTTTTAGCACTGCCGACAGGGCTTGGTAGTGCTTCTGCCGCTACCTTCTGCGTCCGGGTTGACCCGGACGTTTTGGGGCTGACCCCTTAGTTTTCACTTTACCCTTCTGGGTAGATGACATCTCTGCGGGAGAGATGAAAAAACACAAATTTTTTCTAAGTACTTAGTGGGCACCCAGAGGTTCTCTCACTCTAGTCTAACCTTAGAAACCGGGCGCTCGGGCTTTGGGCGGACGAGGGATCAAAGGGCCCCTTCGTCCGCGGGACCAGAACGGCGACGACGTACCCGAAACTGATACCAGAGTCTCTATGCGGGCTGAACAGAACTTCGCCCTCACAAGGGCGTTTTCTCTAAGTCCCGTCACTGCTCTAATTGATAGGGTGGCTAAGTCACTCCTATTCTTAAAAGAAAAAATCGCGAGATCGGGATGGAACCCGTCTCGCGGTTGAATCGTCAGTTCTGCTTGACAGCGCAGTATAGCTCAACCAAGTCACACAAAGAGAACTCTCACCCGGTCGGTATCAGAGTGATTAGATATTATATGTAAAACATTTCCCATCAGGATCTGTATGCGGTACACGAAGAATTTTTCAAATCGGAGTTTTAGAGCAGAGATGTCAAGGGAAACGTAATTTACCTTAACGCCCCCTAGCGGAAAGTCTATGAATTACTTGAAAACTCTGAAATTATATGAAATACATGTCGCGCTTGAAACTCTATCCAATGAGAAAGGATTTTTTTTTCAAATCGTTCCGTCGGAATCAGAGATATTGACAAAAATAAGACATACATCTACGCCCCCTGGCGGAGAGACCACGAAATATTTTAAGAACAATGTATTTCGAGAAGGTTTAATGCAGTGAGCGGCATTGGTCCGCGAAAGAATTTTTTCAGTCGACATTTTAGAAGCTCAGATTTTACTGTTAATACAACAGAAGCAGAAATTAACGCTTACGCCCCCTGGTGAACAAACCGTTTTTACCAAAAATCATAAATTACATGCAAAAGAGTTTCCATCAGAAGCTGTATCCATTGCAGAAAGAATTTTTCAAATCGGAGTTTCAGAAGCAGAGATATCGGGAGGAAATGCAATCTACTTTTATGCCCCTTAGAGAAAAATCTATGCATAACTTGAAAAAGTGACTATACCGAAAATAGTGTTCGACATAAACGGAATCGAAAGGTAAAACATTTTTTGCAATCGGATATTTAGAAACAAATATGTGGAATGAAATGTATTTTGAATTTGATATCATCCGTAATTACGCCCTCTAGCGGCAAAATTGTACATCGTAAAAAAAAAAAAAAAAAAACGAGATGAGGGGTCGTCATTCGCACATTGAACTTCCCAGTGAAAGAATAATTTTTCAAATCGAACTAATAGTTGCAGAGATGTGGTGTCCACCGACAGTCGGACAGACATACGGACAAACCGGTAACATAAGCACGACCTTTTTCACAAAAGACGAGCTAAAAAGAAAGCTACAAAAGTTAATCTTAGCTGAAACTACGCATGTTTCCATTCCAGGGGAATGATAAGCAGATAGGATCTACCTACAATGAATGGTCTGTATCTTGGATGCCTGGAGATGATAAGTAAATATGCCTCCTTCCTTGCACAGCATATTACAAAATATGGAATCAAAGGCAAAGGACATGTCTCGTACTTAGCTGATCAAACTTGGGATGAGTATATTTATATTATGGGTAATTGTGTACTACAAAGAATTATCGAATAAGTTAAATATGCTCGGTACTACTCTCTCATTGTTGATTCGACTCCTGACTGTACTCACATTGATCAGTTAGCTTTAGTGATAAATGTCAGAACAACAATGGTTTCCTGGTTGAGGTAGTTCCAAAAGAACGTCTCTTCAAGCTTCTTCCCTGGAAATTCACACTCATCTAGCTCCTTAGAAGAGGCTGTAATGAATTGTCTTTCACAATTGGACTTAGACCAAAGAGGTTTAAATAAGATATCTCGATATGCCCTCTTCAATGGGGCAATACTGCTTTGCCTGAAGCAGATAACCGCGAGCGGCTGCCATTAAAGTGTATGGGAGAGCAGGTGGTTTCCAAGGCAATTTGAATGCGCTTTGTGTTGGCCGAGTCGGATTCTTTTGTCGCAAATGTTTCACATTTTGCATCGCAACTTGCTGCAATGTGTGACAAAAAGCTGGATTAATAAAATTCGTAACCATTTTGAGGCACCTTCCCATTTCTATTTTAAAATAAAATTTATGAAGCTTTAACGTCATTTAGAAACTAGGCAGCAAAGTCCTGCAAATAAACCAGCTGATTTTTTCAAACGGAAATCCAAAGCACTTAACTATCTAATATTAATTCGTATATTTCATTTCGTAATCAAGATAGTGAAAAAGCGATTAAAGTGTCATACTTGCTAAGCTACCAAATAGGAAACGCTGAAGAAGCCCATTCTATTGCCAAAAATCTAATTTTAAGGTGCGAAAGCAAGTGTCAAGTGTATGTTTTAGTGAGGTTTCGGCAAAGAAACTGAACATAATACCCATTTCTAACAACAGAGCGTCTCGCTGAATCCACGATATGTCTAAATGTGTTGAATCTGGTGTTAAAAAACGGGTGCAGAAAAGTTTCTAATCTAGCAATGTTAATTCTATTTGTACGATACCTAAATGATGATAAAGTGGAGAAAATTATGCTGTTTTGCCGCCGATTAAAACAGCGTATAACTGGTGAGAACATTTTAAATTTAATAAACTCATATTTTGAAGAAAAGCAAATTGAATGGTCTTCTTGTGTGGAATTTGTACAGATGGCGCAAAATCAATGACAGGAAAATTTGTGGGCTTAGTTACTCGCATCAAAAATACAACGGTGTATATGTGCGAAAATTTCTGGGACACATGTAGTATTCATAGACACGCCTTGGTATCTAAACGAATACGGCAACAATTAAAATTTGTGTTTGGTAAAGCTATCAAATTAGTCAACTTTATAAAATCAATACAAAGTAATTCCAGATTATTTACTTCCTTATGAAAAGATACGGACAGCGAGGATATTACTGTTTTGATGCACACAGTTAGATGGCTCTAACGTGGCGAAGTGCTTACGTGTTTGTTTGAATTTAGGCAAGAACTAATTGTTTTCTTTGAAGATCACCGTTTTCAACTTAGATAGGTGTACGCATGGATTCAAATAATAGCATATTTGGCAGATATCTTTACCAAAGTAAATGAACTAAATACATCATTACAAGGTTGAAATACGACTATTCTCTTTGTTCAAGATTGAGTAGAAAGTTTGCTGAAAAACTTAAAATTCTGGGAATAAGTTATTGAGAACAACAGTGTTTTATTTAGCACCTGTGGTGTGGTTATTATTTGTTTTAGTTATGGCCTTCGTGCGTAGCGTTGCAATCAGGCAATTACTGGAATTTCAGGCTTCGTTCACTAGTAGTTGTTGCCACCAGCCAAACCTTTCTTGGTCTGACAATACATTTCTATTACATACATTTACCTTTTAGTTGTTTAGGTTCGAACCACGAAAGAAGACTCACTGGCTCTATGTACAGAATGTATTTACATCATCTCCCATTTGCAGAGAAGGGGGGGGGCAGACTGTTTACATAAAATCCGATCCACTTCGGTGGTTCTATTATGAATCAGTCTTTCACATTCAAAATATCCCAATGAGCGAAATGAGGAGGCCAGTGAATGGCCAGTCCATCAGCGAGTTCATAGAATGATCAGTTCAGTAGCGAGTTCGCCAGATGAGGTAACGCTCCTCCACGTAAGGTTTTAGAGTATTAATGTGCCAGAACCCTGCTTTGAATCAAATCTACAGTAACAAGTATCTGTACAGTGTACAACAGTACGGGGTGATCTCTACTATGTACGAATATATTTTATGAATGACCTCAGCCACTCTAAAACTTCTCTATAGCCTGATGACCGCAGGCATCAGGGGAAAATATTCTTCACATTCCTTCCCTTTTCAGCAAAACCAAGAGAGAGTCCGCCAAATATCGGATCCCCTTGTCAGAAATGTGATTTCACCCACCTCTCTCGCCATCGGCCAATCCCGTCAGTGCTTTTCTGCAGGATGCATACTCCGGGGGTCTCATACCTCACAAAACTGTCACCCCGTTCAGGAACGTCCCGCTCCCGGACAGAATGATATTTCGTGGACACGCCTCTCTCTCTCTCTCTCTCTCTCTCTCTCTCTCTCTCTCTCTCTCCTCGTAAAAGATATTCTTAGCTCTATGTCACGCAACATGGCGTCTCCCCGTGTCTTTTTCGAAACTGACCTTTCTAACTCACTTTCAGACGCAGGTTGCATTTCCCTACGCCACAGCACCCTACACAACATTTTGGCAGAAACTGAACTGTATTTAGATCACAGTGCTAAACGTGATATCAAATGCCACTTGAAGTCCCTAACGGTGACTTTTAAGCAGCATTTTGCATCAATTTCCAAGAAATTAAATTGGATTCGTAACCCATTTGACGAGTCTTTTATATCGTTGGTTGCTGACTTTTCTATGACAGAAAAAGAAAATTGTCATTGATATATATCGACTGATTTTGGGTTTCAGCATTATTAAAGAGTGAAAGCATTACACATATTTGACTTGGTTTAAAATCAGAGTATCCTTTGCTTAGTGACAAAGCTGTGAAAATTAGCTTGTCATTTTCAAATATTTACATGTAAGTGAGACCTTTCCCTACCTTCACCTCGCTGAAGTCAAAACATCGAAAACACTTGATGCAGAACCAGATCTGAGACTATCTATGTCTGTGTTCTGTCGAACCGAAACTTTGTTCTACTAAACAAGCCCAGAAACACCATTAAATTTGTTATTTACTTTGATTCGTAAGTATTAATATTCATTTTAATTATTTCGCTATGTTTATTTCTGCCATTATAAATCGTTTAACGTATTTTTTAAATATTTTTACTCATTTCCAGGTTATTTAATCATTATTTACATTTCCTAATACAGTAGGTTCACGTTTTGTTGTTAAAATCCTTTTAGATTTACAAAACATTTATTCCTGATATAATGTTTTGTAATGAGGTTACAGGAATTTCTATTAAAAAGTGTAACTTCCGTGGAAGAAACGTAAGTACTGGAGGAATTTAAGAATGTACATACAAAACTGTTACATTACTTATATGAACGGAAACAGGTGCAGGGGTTCACGATTACAATATAATGTTGAAAGGGGTTGATGAGTCAAAAAAGTTTGGGAACTGCTGCTATACCGGAAAGGAATTGCCCAAAACAGAGGTATTCTGAGCAAATGTGCGGATATTATGCAGATGCATTACAAACCGTTACCTTTTTATTACACCGTTATTCTATAACTGGGTATGTAAGCATGAGAAAGAAAGAACTGTTTACTATGTGAGTGGGGTGAGGAACTTTTATACTCGAACGGTTGTAATTTCAAATCTCGCCCCCCCCCCCCCTCTAAGAAATAAACAAATAAACAAAAAAAAAGCAGTTATACTTCCAAATGCTGCCCGCTCTTTGCGATTTGCGTGTGAGCGGGAGAGTATTGCCATCTATTGGCCGCTCTGAAAGATACTTCGCGTGAGTTGTGTAATAATTCCGTTTCGTGATTATTTTTGGATGGCCCATAAAATAACTTTTATGAATTATAATTGTGTTCCTATTCCAAAACATTTATTATGACGGAAAAGTTTTGTTTCCTCATGAATGGGAAAGTATCTATTTGGCCATAATAAATCAATGGATTACGTAAATTTAAAATTGAATTGATTACATGCCAGGGAAGAACTCTCTGATGATGCGATTCACCACCTGAAGGCAATATTCCAAGGAAAGACTGAAATTCCGTCAGAATAAATATTCCAGAATATGGTCTGTCAAATTAATTTTTGTTTTCCTCTATTAGTTTGCTTCGGAAGGGACGCAAACTAGTTGTCTATAACACTGATACCAGTAGCTAACTGTCTCAGTGGACGTGGTAACTTCACCCTATGACGATTTTTCGATTGCCTCATCGTAGAACAATTCTTTGGTGAAACAATATACTAGATTATCACGATATCAAGAGGTATATGAGCATCATGGAACCTCTTTCCAGGTATACGAGAACACAGCTCATTCTTCCCTGAAACGTATTTCTTCTGACATCCGAATTGTCCAAAACGGTAAGACATATCCACTCTGAGAGTGATTGGGTGACGCTCTGAACGTCATGATATTGGTAGCAATCCTTGGCTTTCACACCACGAAATAAACATAGCTTCATCCCTACCAATTTTATTGAAAAATCTCTTCCAATTCTACATTTTAGAGCACAGTAAAAAGGTACCCGAAACGAAAAAGAACCTACTGGCTCCGGCTATAAAACACTCCTGCAGCAAATCCACTGGAACTAACACCTACTCAGCGTTCCTACATGCTAGGCGCAAGCCAACAGAAGCTGAACCCACGTGTGATTAGAGGTACGACCTGCTCAAAAGGCGAAATGACGCCAAAAAAGCATTCTGTTGTTCTGTTTGAGTTACGACAGAAGTGACCGCATGGTGGCTCTAGTTACACGCAACCTCACAATTCACGCCCTCGCCGTATTGAGGTTTGTTTGGAATTTGCCGTTGAAACTTGCCTTTCTGAAGTCCAAAATGTTGTACCAAGTGATGCATAAGAAATATTTTTATTGAAATAAGTTAGCGTCATCGTTTTAACTGCTTTTTATTATATGAATGACGTGGGAAATATTTATTCTTGTTGGGGATGCCCAGAAATTCATTCTATCAACTTTCCGTATTTACAGATTGTCCAGTATCAATATCGTAGTATTTAATAAGGAAATTGCGTAGAATTTAAAATAAATAGCTAAACTGACTATTAATCAGTTTGAAGAACCCCACTCGTAAAAAAGATATTAATAGAGGTCGTAAAAGGACAGTATGCTGTACGAACTAAATGCAGTGTATTTAGATTTCGCCGCAAATGTTGAAGGATTTCGAAAAAGTTAGACGTAAAATTTTAAAATATGCAATTTCCTGGCAAATGGTGAAATAATTTCATACGTAAATTAAATTTTGAAGATCTTTAACGTAAAAGTGACCCCCATGTACGACGACTTAACACAACGCCGTGTTAAGTCGTCGTACTTGGGGGAAGGCTTAACACACACTGCGGAAAGCTTAACACAACGCCGCGGCGACCACGTCAAACTTGGCTCCAATGAAACGACTATCTTGTTTTGGCGGCCATTTTGCTGGCGAAAGAGTACAAAAGGAACGAGGAACGTTCTTGCCAGGAAAGCGTTCCATTTTGTAGTGCTGCGCTGCAGAAAATAGCTAATCATTTCTGTCTCAGTTTTTCATATCAAAATCTGACAATTTCTCGATTTTTTTCGCGTATGATTCTTTGATGCGCAATGTATAAACTCACTTCTCCTCTTCGAGGTTTTTTTTTTTTTGTAATCCAATTTGAATGTATTGCGAACCACGCCGTCAGTAGGAGGTGCAAAACTTTCATTTTCCGATGCTATGTAACTTTTGTTGGAGAGAACGCGATATCTACTTTAACACTTTTATAGAAGAAAGAAAGGTATCTGCATACTTTCTATTTCGTCTCAGAGAATCATATGCGTGAGAACGAAGCAATTGTTATCATGCGTTCTGAAAGAACTGCGACAGAAATAGAGAACTATTTTCTGTTAGGTAGCACTACAAATTGGAACCTTTTCTAGCAAAGAACGTTCTCCGTTCCTCTTGTACTCTTTCGCCAGCAAAATGGTCGCCGGAACAAGATCATCTTTTCACCGGAACCGAAGCCAAGCTTGATGTATTGCCGCGGCGTTGCGTTAGGCCTGCCGCAGCGGTGTTCACGTCGTCGTACTAGGAGGTCACTTTTACGGTAAAAATCTTTAAAATGCATTTTAGGTATGAAATTTGTTCATCATTTGCCATAAAATTACATACTTTAAAATCTGTAGGTCTCACCTTTTCGAAATCCTTCAACATTTGCGGAGAAAAAATTTAGGACGCTAAATTACACAATTATCTTAGATCTTAGTGGAAGATATGAAGACATGAAATATTTAACTAGTAGAATAACAGGAGTGCTTAACATATGAGAATGAAACAGAGCATCGCATGATGCAAGTGCAAAAACAAAAATCACTAATTTAGATTTCTAAGTTGCAGAGATATTCACACTTAGAACACACAACAGCAATGCAAAATTCATCTAGGCCGCCGTGAGTTGTGCAGGTATATAAGAGACTCCCGGTGAGATGCTTGTGCGTAAACATTTGAAATAATGAGACGGTACAGTTTGTCATTTGGCTAAGTCTTTTCTCTAATCACATGTGGGTCTAGACCATCGAGCTTACATTAGGTGCAGACACCACTGGCTCTGCCGCCATAGGTCACAGCTAATTCTTGGAGTTACGTCACAAACAAGCAATGCCGCCCCGGTGGCGCAGTGGTCTAAGGCGTTGGCCTGTGATCATTCGTCCGTAAGGGGTCCGGGTTCGAATCCCGGTCAGGCATGGATGTTGTGTTTGTCTTACGGCACTGGCTCTCTCCCTTCCCTGGAACCAGTGACCCTAAATTAGGGACGGGCGACTGCTTATAGCCCATTTGAGTTGCTCACGGTGGTCGTTAAACCTCCAATCAAAAAAAAAAAAAAAAAAAAAAAAAAAAACAAGCAAAAACAAAATAAATTATACAGTTGGTAAAACAGTAAGCTTGTATAATTAATAAATATTATTAAATCCATCATTTTATTTGTCTATACGCCGCGAAGCTTTTGTTCCGTTGGTTTCAGTAGTTTGAAAGCAGCTTTTCGCATACGCAGTGACTGAATATGACGTCACCTGCAGCACTGGCGGTGACTTATGGCGGCCAGTGCTGTAAGGACAAGAGTGGTGATTCCAACTAATATAAACTCGATGGTCTAGACCAGGGGTCGGCAAACTGCGGCTCCCGAGCCACATGTGGCTCTTTGGCTACGCACATGTGGCTCTGAAGTCAAATTGAAAATGAAAATAAAACTATCATAGTTTCATTTATAAAAAATTTAAAGGATTTTGTTCACATAATGGTGATTTCATTTGTTTTATAGGTCTCTCAAAACTTCGAAACTACTGAAGAATTTCTTTTTTTAATGCATGTCATGCGCTACAGTGAAAATTGGGAACATTACCCTTTTTAAATTATGCGCAGTCGTAAAAAAAAAAAAAAAAACTCGCTATCTCTGCTCCGGGAAGACGTATTTGTAAAATTATTTTTCCGTAGCATAGCTTTTACTATGGATAATAATTTCATTTGTTTCACAGGTCTTTTAAAACTTCGAAGCGTGACGTCAGGGAGGGGAAAGCGAACGTGAAACGGGTCTACAGAGGAAGTGGAGGGGATGGTTGAGCAACATGTAGGCAGGTGCTCAATGTAACTAATTACTGAGCGCACGGGCGCCCTCTACTGGGCAAGACAACGTTGGCAACGGAGAAATATGAAAGCGGCGAATTGCCTACTGGGAGAGGTACGTGTAGTTGTTTTTTGTGTATTGTTTACGGATGCGAACGAACGTGGAGTCTGTTTGTCGCTTTGCTGTTTCTGAAACTTAGTATTCTCTTTTGGCTGGGTGCATCCAGAAACTGCATTAATCTTCGCATCCAAGTTTACTACAAGTTACAAGGTATTGTTGATTTTTTCAAATTATTGCCAGTAGTACGGGGTGAAATTATAAGAAGCTGTTGTCGAAACTATCAGATTTTATCAAAAAACGCTGTTATGTTGATCGTAATTTTTAAAGCATTTTCCGGCAAAAACCAACAAATTTTAAGAAGCATATCGATTGTAGATAATAGAAATAAGTGTTTAAGGTGATTTTCAACATAGCTACGAAGAAAAAACTTATAAAACAATAGATGAGCATCGTGACTTTAAAACTGAATGGGCTGAATGTTTCACGTTTATCTCGAACTCAGATGGCCTTCCAGCCTGTCTTATTTGCCAATAAAAACTGGCGCACAACAAAAATAGCCAAATTTGGAGAGACACTTCACGACAAAACACACCTCATTTGCAAGAAAATATCCTGTCGGTGACACGAGAAAAATAGCAGTTGAAGAACTTCAGAAAAATGTTAAAAAATCAAGTTCTGTATTTAATTATTGGAGACAGTCTGCCAATAATGTTAATATTGTAAGCTTCGCAGTGCGTCAGCAGATCACTAAGATAGGAAAACCATTCACAGATGGTGAATACATAAAATGTTGTTTTGTTAATGCATCTGAAGAATTTTTTCGGGATTTCAAAAACAAAGCAGAGATTTTAAATAAAATTAAAAACATACCGTTATCTGCCAAAACAGTAGCAGATAGGACAGTTAAAATGTCCTCAAATGTGACCAACCAACAAGTCCAAGACGTTAAATTAGCTTCAGCTTTATCAATTGCGGTAGATGAGTCTTGCGACATCAAGGACACAGCCCAGGTTTCCCTTTTTGTGTGGTATATATCATCTGAATGTCCGAGAGAAGAACTTCTGGTATTATTGCCACTCAAGGGCCAAACGCGTGGAGAGGACATAGCAAATTCCGTCCTTGAATGCATGAAAAAAAATCATATCCCACTCAATAAAATTGTGTCAATTGCAACCGATGGTGCAAAATTTAAGACGGGAGTGAAAAAGGGTTTCGTTTCAATTCTAAAAGGAAAAATTAATCATGAAGTGATTACTTTTCATTGTATACTCCACCAGGAAGCATCTTGGGCATAAAAATTTCCAGAAGAAATCGGTAATATTATGGAATTGGTAATAAAGATTACCAACTTTATTACAGCAAGGGAACTAAACAATCGACAATTTAAAAAATTGCTAAGTGAAATAGAGAGCGAGTATTCAGATCTTCTCCAGTACAACAGGGTTCGATGGCTTTCCATAGGCAACGTGTTAAAGCATTTTGCATCTTCCATAAATGAAATCAAACTATTCCTCGACAACACAGGTATTCAATATTCAGAATTAACAGAAGATCAGTGGTTGCAAAAATTTTACTTTTTGGTGGACGAATCAGCTATCACAACTGAATCAGCTCAATCGTAAATTACAAGGCAAGAGAAATACTGCTTTTTCAATGGTAGAAGAAGTTATTTCGTTAGAAAAGAAATTGATTCTGTTCGCTGAATATTTAGAGAGGGGAACTTCAGTTCATTTCCCAAACTTGTCTAACTATCGCCAAGAAAACAATGCTCTCATTAACAAGGATTATTTCAAGTCAGCAGTTTTAAACATGAGAGAATCTTTTCTTCAAAGGTTTCAGGAATTCAGAAATGATAAAGCGACTCTAGCTTTTATTACAAATCTTCTTAATGCCAATGTGAAGGAATTAATTTTTTCTCCGTTTGATATTGACACGGCTAATTGTTGGACTTGACAAGCAAAGACTTATGAAGCTCCAAATTTGTACGTCTTGGTACTGAAATAGAAGAACTGGAAACAGAAAAATGCGGTCTGATTTCACAGCACAAGCACACTGCTATAAAATACCTACAGAAGGCAGACTCAATGATTTTCAATACTTGGAATAGTCTTCCGGACTCGTATCATGAGTTAATTTTTTTTCATTTGGTGTTTCTCAGTATCTTCGGGTCTACGTATTTATGTGAGCAATCGTTTTCTAACATGAATTTCATTAAATGTAAATTGAGGAGCCAAATTACTGATGCCAACTTGAAATCGTGCCTTAAATTAAAAGCGACTAGTTACAAACTGGACATACAGAAACTTTCTAAGGAAATGCAAGCTCATTGCTCACACTGATTAAAACCAATGAAAGCAATTTTTTGTGTGATTTAATATTTATGATATTAAGTTAATATTATAACTTAGTATCATTAATAAGTTATACTATTATTTAATAAAGATATAATTAATATTATAACTTGTTATAATATTACTTAAATGTTCCTTATTTGTAAAAATATATTTATGGCTCTCGAAACAAATTTGAATTGTTGTTAGGGATGAAAATACTAATTACTACTTTTATTCAATTATGAAAACTGAAATTTAAGATTTAAACTTTAAAAATCGTTCTTGGATTCCTCAATAAGCATCACTCTGGACGTTTGTCGCTTTTTGACCAATGTACGTTTTCTCGAAATGATTTTTTTTTTGATTGGAGGTTTGACAACCACTGTGACCAACTCAATGGGCTATAAGCAGTCGCCCGTTCCTAATTTAGGGTAACTGGTTCCAGGGAAGTGACAGAGCCAGTGCCGTAGGACAAATATAGCATTCATGCCTCAATGGGATTCGAACCCAGACCCATCTCGGACGAATCGTTATAAGCCAGCGCTTAGACCACTGCGCCACCGGGGCAGCATTTCTCGAAATGTCACAACATCCAATAGACTAAGTTCAGGGTTGGCAAGGTAGTTTAGTCGTTACGTACTTTACGTAAATTTCGCGTAATTTACTTGGCGTAGAAAACAAGTTTTTTATGCAAACGTAAATAACTAATTTGTTTCGCGTATTAATAGTTTTACATTAAAAAATAAATTTTCTTATATATTTCACTGTGAAATGATTATTTTCTCAAGATTGTTTATACAGCAACCTTTAACAGATTTTTCAGAAATTACATCTCTTCTTTCTTGTATATTTAAAAAAAGTGGAGAACACAACTGGTGATATTTACTTTCTGCACTAGTATTAATAAAAATGACAATTTTTATTAATACTAGTGCAATGACATACAAAATTTTCCTAAAATCTACTGTTTTCAATTTAGAACCACCAAATTTGGTATACTATCTCATTGTACTCTAACTTAGACGGTAAACGGTTTTTGGAATGGGTCGGGGCCTTGGGGTTAAAGCCTCCCACATAAAAAGTTTTCGTAAAATCTACAGTTTTCAATTTAGAACGACCAAATTGGTATACTATCTCACGAAACACTGACTTAGACGGTAGACGGTTTTTGGAAGGGGTCGGGTTGTGGGGGTTCAAAACCCTCCACATACAAAATTTTCGTAAAATCTACAGTTTTCAATTAAGAACCACTAAATTTGGTATACTATCTGACGAAACACTAACTTAGACTGTAGGCGGTTTTTTGGACGAGTTGGAGCCCGGGGGTGAGAGCACCCATAATAAGGAAATTTCGTAAAATGTACAGTTTTCAATTTAGAACCACGAAATTTGGTATACTATCTCATGGTACTCGAACTTAGTCCGTAGACGGCTTTTGGAAGGGGTCGGGCACCGCGGTCCAGTGGCCCCCATACAAAATCTTCCTGAAATCTAAAAGTTTTTAATTTAGAACCACCAAATTTGGTTTACTATCTCATGATACTCTAACATAAAGTGTAGATGGTTTTTGGAAGGGGTCGGGCCCGGTGTCCAACCGGCCCCATTCAAAATTTTCGTGAAATCTGCGGTTTTCAATTTAGAACTACGAAATTTGGTATACTCTCATCGTACTCTAATTTAGACGGTAGACTCGTTTTGGAAGAAGTCGGGGCCGGAGTCAAAGAGCCTTCACACAAAATTTTCCTAAAGTCTACCGTTTTCAATTTAGAACCACCAAATTTGGCTTACTATCTCATGGTACTCTAACTTAGATGGTACACGTTTTTGGAAGGGGTCTGGGCCCAGGGTGAAGGGGACCCATTCCAAATTTTCTTAGAAATTACATTTTTTACTCTTAAGAACTGTAGCCCAATACAACACTACAGAACCCCACCTACGGTCTAAGTTAGAGGCCGTAGATAACAATAAAATTAAAAAATATCCGGTTAATGGTGTATTAAAAACACAAATTAATAAACGTTAGCTTTCACCATTAACGATTGTCTTATCAGGCAAAAATACAATGTAATGCAAATAATGTAAATTCTTTTTTGTTTCGTATAATTAAATTAACTAAATTAAAATAAGTTTACTGGAAATTTACGGAAGTATTTTTTCACTCATTAACTTTCACCCGCTGAACTTGGTGATTCTACAAATAATAATTTTTACCCGGGAAATACCGGGTACTTCGGCTAGTAGGAACTAAAGGTAATGTTACACTTTTAGTCAGGTACAAAACAATATTATAAAGCCCTAGGCCTGGACCTTTTTAGCAATGTTCAGTCCGCCGTGCTAATTTTCATAAGGCTTGCATAGAAGTCCAAGATTTTAGCAATGCGCATTACTGAGGTTGAAACTATTAAGCTCACTCTAGGCTTAGGGCTTTTTGATACTTTTCAGTCGTCTAAGATGATATTTATATAGTTTTCATAGAAAATCAAATGCATTCTGTTGAAATTTTACTCGAGCAACACATTAATAGATACTCCCGAGTCCTAGGCATATGCATTTTTAGTAATTTTTATAATGCCGTGATCATATGAGGTTTGCATGGCAAATTAATTTAAGAGTGTTGTGCTTATTAAAAATTCTTTAAAAGGCCTAGGCCTAGTGGCCAATAATTAATATTTGGCGCCTAAGTGAAAGCGCAACATTAATAACTTGATTTATTACGCAAACCTTGTATGAGCACAGCGATTAAAAGTTACTAAAGAGTCCTTGTAGGTAATAATTTCTGACCGAGTGCAAGTACAATTTACGAAATGTCGACAGGTCAAAATATCTAAAGTAACAACGCAATTTGGAATATTTCTTTTTTCTTTCTTTTTATTTCAGTTTTGGCACTTGTTAATACATTCTGAAAACACATACATATATATTTCACCTTTGTTTTTATCTTCATTGTGCTTTTAACAGAATTGATTTCCATGCTTTGGGCATTTTATTTTGTGTGGTTACATTTTTTTAATGTTTTGGGCATTTCATTTTGTGTGGTTACTTGTTTCTATGTTTTGGGCATTTCATTTTGTGTGGTTACTTGTTTCTATGTTTTGGGCATTTTACTTTCCATGGGCATTTTTGTTATGTTTTGGTTATTTCATTTTCTGTGGTGGTTGTAATTTCGACAGGATAAAAAGAAGAAACTGTGGACAGTCACGATGCTTACTTACTTACAATTTGTTTCAAATACAGCACATGTCTTTGTATTGATTTATACCACTTACTCTTAAGCGATTACAGGTTTCTTTAAATATGAACTTTTTCTCAGAGCCTTCTGTTTCCTCTACCTAGAGCTTTTTCGGCTCCGCAATTTCTTTTCTTGGTTTTAGAATATTTTCCTCATTATTACTCTATTTGCTCATGTAAAATCTTTATGTAAGGTATGTCTATTCTATCGAAGGATTTTGCAATTATACATGAAGCCCTGTTGCTGAAGTAAAAAAGATTTACAACTGAAACAACGCAGTTCAGATATTTTCCCGTTGTTAACACAAAGAATGAAAACAAAAACAACAAATCTGGCCAATGGTTGAGGCATAAGACAGTACTTACTAGTAACCAGGCAAAGTTTTGAGGAAGAAGGAGTTTAAGAATTTCTAACTCCAACAAAAAGGAATAACCACACTGTGTCCCTCCCATCTCCTAGAGCCGGCATTTGGACGTCTCGAAAGAGAAGTCCTAAGGACACATCTGTATCTTAATTGCCTGAGAATCCGTGACAATCTTCTGGTGTCGTAGTAGAAAAACACACTTCCTACTTCGCCTAAATTGCTTGGATGGTAATGCCAACGAAGAAAGTTTTGCTCTGGCACTGGATTTCTGTTGCTTTTGATGGAATACTTTTCCCCTGAGGTTCGTTGCTTTCAGTATAGTCTTCAGGACACACGGGAATACGCCCCAACGTAAAACACCCGTTTCACAGCAATTAACTACAATTAGCGAAAGGAAGGTGCGGTACAGGAAATAAGTCGAGCCAGACGGATCTGAACTTAGAAAGTCGAGGGAAGGTGTTGCATGAAAAACTGTGTTTGGCTTACATACCATTTGGCACGTAGGAACGCAGGTCTTTGATTTTAATACGTTACGGGGTAAACAAATTGTCTTTTTAGGAAAACAATTTACTTTCATACGCATGGTGCAGCACAGAAATATTTTTGAGAATTAGCATGGCGCCTACCGGCCCAGAGTACAGCGGCCCAGTACGCGCCTGCTGCTGGCCCCTGAACCTGGCGCCCGGGTGCTTCGCATCCGTTGATCTCCAGCTTGGATCGTCCCTGCTGTAAAATACATGTACCTCTGCGTTTTGAAAAAACAAAAGATAAGATGTCGATCCCTAAACTACCACAGGTACCGAAGTCTTGAACTTCGCCTAAACCCTAACTGGAGGAACAGGCCTCACGCAGTCGTCTGTATTCTGAGTGTTTTATTGAATTGTTGCTCATCAGTTCGTAGTTGACTGGCGAACAGAGAACTTGCTTGTTGAAACCTTTGTTGTGTGTTGTCAAGTGATAATAGTGGAATATATCATTCTAAATATTTTGGAAGGAGAAAGTGCAGTGTTTTCCTAAAGCACTATGCAGGTGAAGTATGCAACATAGTTAACTCACAAAAAGGAAATGATTTGCTGAAATGAAAAGGGTATTTATTTTGCCGTAACAGAGTTACGTTATTGGCACTGTATTGAAAGAAATTATGGAAACTGTACTGGCTTTGCTAGTACTATTCTTATTAAAGATGAAGACTAGGTGCGCAATAAGAAACCACATAATCATGCTCCAAGACCGGTGAAAAGTGATGTTGTTATTGCAAGAGCGCAAATAAAAGAACTAGCGAGAAATACGGACGAAGCCCCTGCCCAAATTATTCAAACCGTGACAACGTCAATGGCTACAGTAAATGCAGCTTACATGCCTAATATAGATGCACTAAAGCCAGTTGTAAAACGAATACGAAGAGAAGACATGCCTGCGGAGCCTACGGCTTTAGAAGGGATCGATGTCCCAGTAGATTTACAGGAAAGAGATAATGCAAAATTTCTTGGCAGAGATAGCGCATTTGGAGATCACAGGATTATTTTATTTTTAACAGAAAATAATTTACGAAAGCTTAAAGAAGCACCCCTCTGGATTATTGACGGGACATTTGAAACTTGTCAAACCCTTTTTAGGCAATTATATACCATTCATGCTATGGTTGGAACAAATCCACAGATGCAAAGATTTGTCCCACTAGTTAATTGGTTACTTTCCAGCAAAAATGAAGAATATAATACTATTATACAAGATTTTTGCAGGATTTACAAGACTATGCATCAAACTATGATATTCAGCTTGCACCACAATATACGTATAATGATAGATTTTGAAATAGCTACCATTATAATGCTGCTGAAAAGGAATTTGGAAGCAGCACACACAAATGTTGTTGGTTTCATTTCGGAAAAAATGTGCGTAGGAATATCCATCCTCTGGCATAGCCTCGGAATATGGGGAAAACAGTGAGTTTACTGTGAAAGTCAGACATTTGCAAGCACTCGCATTTCCTTCACCTGATGGAATTCCAGCTGCTTTTGAAGAAGTGAACTCAATTTTACTATAATATGCAGATTCTATAGTTCAGTGGTTTGGGGAAAATTTCGTGGAAGCATAAAAACAATCCGAGGAGAAGCCCTCCACTTTTCCCACCAACAATTTGGTCAGTAAGTGAAAACAATTCACTTGGCTTTCCCAGAACACAAAACAAACTTGAAGGATGGGACAGACGCTGGAATACAATTCTGGGAGAGAAACACTGTGACTGTATAAAATAATCAGTGAAAGCGCAAAAGAGCAGAGAACAACTATGGCTAAAATTGAAAGAGTGATAGCACAGATTCCAACAAATCCACCCAGAAGAGAAAAGCTGGCAAGAGAAAAAGAAATCCGAAATTCTTTGGCGCACAGAGACAATGTTAACGTGCTAGAGTTTTTAAGAGGAATATCTTATAATTCTACCCTTTACTAAAATGTGCTGGTATTTTTCACTAATTGAATTATACCTTTTACTAACTTGTATTTGAATTTTTCAAGAATGTAATTCTGCCGAAAGTGCAAGAATTTAAAACACAACGCAAAATTAAAAAAGACAATTTTCAAAATAGCATGTCAAAAACATAAAATGTCAAAAAGTAATCCAAAATGTGAAACAAATAAAAATTCAAAATGCAATCACAAGTCACAAGGCCGCCCCGGTGGCGCAGTGGTCTAAGCGATGGCCTCTGATCATTCATCCGAACGGGGTCCGGGTTCGAATCCCGGTGAGGCGTGGATGTTGTGTTTATCTTACGGCACTGGCTCTCTCCCTTCCCTGGAACCAGTGGCCCTAAATTAGGGACGGGCGACTGCTTATAGCCCATTGAGTTGCTCACGGTGGTCGTTAAACCTCCAATCAAAAAAAAAGTCACAAGCATAAAAAAATGCGAAACGCTATGTAACAAGTACAACACAAAATAAAACAAATGCCAAAACATAAAAAAAAATGCACACGCTATGTAAAATGTACAAAATAAAATAAATGCCATAATCATAAGGATTGCATGACAAGTCAAGGTAATAATGAACTTTTACTTAGGTTTCATACAATAATTATTAGCCTCTATACCTTTTTAAAAATCTTTAATAAGCGCAATATTATCAACCTGACTTGTCGTCAAACATTATCAATATGACATTGACATACAATTACTTAAAAGACTTGTGCCTAAGCCTAATGGCTGTTTATATTTTTGTACTCGAGTAAAAGCGCAACACAATAAACTTGACTTCCTGTGAAAATTTTATGTATATGAGCACGATTGATTGAAAACTGATAAAAAGATTTAAGACCTGTTTATTAATTTTTGTGCCTCTGTCAAAACGCAGTACCATAACCTTGGCATGTTATCGGAACCTTATGAATAAGTCGGACTAAAAATTCCTAAAAAAAGGTTACGCCTAAGGTCTTGTAATTAAGGTTTTGTGACAGAGTAAAACTTCAACATTAATAACTTGACATGTTGTGTTAACGTTGTGAATATGAGCACGGCGGATTAAAGATTTCAAGAAATAGCCTTTGGGATTAATGTGTTGTAACTGAGTAACAGTGTAACATTATCTTTAATTTCTATATAAACCATAATACGTGCTGAAATGGCCCAACTATATATACGTATACTTCAACCATATACCGAAGCGCTGACAAGGTGAAAACAAAAGTGCAATTTTGTACGGTCCCCTAACATTTTATGTCCAGCCTACGTGGAAGTGGACACGTTGATATCAAAAACGTACTTTTCTTAAGGCTCCATAACAAATAGCAATGGACACGTCGCAATCGTTTTTTTAGTTGGGGTTTTAAGGACCATCGTGATCAATTCAGTGGGCTATAAGCAGTCGGCCGTTCCTAATTTTGGGCCACTGATTCCTGGGAAGGGGGAAAGCCAGTGCCAGAAGTCAATCACAACGTCCATGACTCACGGGATTCAAACCAGGATACTTCTCGACGAGTGGTCAGAAGCCAGCGCTTAGACCACTGGGCCACCGTAGCGGCTCACGTTGAAATTTATTTTTCATACGGCCCCAAACGCTCTTATGGACATACAGATTGAACTGGGCGCAAATAAATTATTAATATAATTTGTACTAGCAGAGAAACCAGGTATTTGCCAGATACATATTGCTATTTGTGGAACCACCAAGTTCAGCGGGTGAAAGTTAATGAATGAAAAATATATTCCTGTAATTTTCCAGTAAACTTATTTTAATTTTTTTGATTTAGTTAATTTAATTTTACGAAAAAAAAAGAAAATTGAATATTTACCGTCGATGAGACATCTATAAATATGCTGTACATCTGACGTGTGCTTCTGAGAATCCCCTGACACAGAAATGCAATGTACCTATGTGATGTCGCATTTTGAATATCTGGAACTCTATTTACATTACATTATATTTATGCCTGATAAGCGGCCGGTTGGTAGTGAAATCTAAACTGTATTGATTTCTGGTTTAATACACCATTAATCCATATTTTTGCACTTTATTGTTAACTATGGTCTCTAACTTAGACCGTAGGTTGGTTAGTTAGTGGTTAATGGCGCAAAGGCCTCAAAAGGCCAAAGAGCACCTTAGAACGTAGATACGGTATTGGAGAGCTGAATTGTGTTGCAGATCTTAAGAGTAAAAAATGGAACCTTTTACGAAAATTTTGTATGGGGCACCCTTGACCCCGGGCCCCTACCCCTTACAAAAACCGTCTACCGTCTAAGTTAGATAACCATGATATAGTATACCAAATTTAGTAGTTCTAAATTGAAAACTGTAGATTTTACAAAAATTTTGTATGGGGGCTCCGACCCCTTCCAAAAACCCCATGAGGTCTAAGTTACAGTTTCATGAGACAGTATACCAAATTTGGATGTTCTAAAACGAAAACTGTAGATTTTACGAAAATTTTGTATGGGGGCCACTTGGCCCCGACCCCTTACAAAAAACCATCCTGAAAAATGTTCGCAAAGGTTTCATTAAAACCATCTCCAGTACAAGTTAGAGTTTCATGAGATAGTATAACAAATTTGGTGGTTCCAAATGAAAGACTGTAGTTTTCAGGAAAATTTTGTGTAGGGGCAACTTGAACCCAGGCCCCGACCCCTTCCGAAAACCGTTTTCAGTCTAAGTTAGAGAGCCATGAGATAGTATACCAAATTTGGTGGTTCTAAATTGAAAACTGTAGATTTTACAAAACGTTTTGTGAAATCTACAGTTTTCAATAAACACCGGACCCTGAACCCTTCTAAAAGCCGTCTACGGACTAAGATAGAGTACCATGAGATAGCATACAAAATTTGGTGTATCTAAATTGAAAACTGAAGATTTTACGAAACTTCTGTATGGGGGCCCCTTGACCCCGGGCCTCGACTCTCTCCAAAAACCATCAACTGTCTAAGTTACAGTACCATGAGATAGTACATCAAATTTGGTGGATCTAAATTGAAAACTGTAGATTTTACGAAAATTTTGTATTAGGGGGCTCTGACCCCCGTGCTCTGACCCCTTCCAAAAACCATCGACAGTCTAAGTTGGAGTTTCATGCGGTAGTATACCGAATTTGATGGTTCTAAAGTGAAAACTGTAGATTTTACGAAAATTTTGTAGGGGAGCTCTGACTCCCGGCCCCGACCTGTTTCAAAAACCGTCAACAGTCTAAGTTAGAGATTCATGAGATAGTATACCAAATTTGGTGGGTCTACATTGAAAACTGTAGATTTTACAAAAATGTTGTATGAGGGGGTGCTCTGACCCCCTTGCTATGAACTTTTCTAAAAGACGTCAACAGTCTAAGTTAGAGTTTCATGAGATAGTATACCAAATTTAGAGGTTCTAAATTGAAAACTGTAGATTTTACGAAAGTTTTGTATTAGGGGGCTCTGACCCACGTGCTCCGACCCCTTCCCAAAACCGTCTACAGTCTAAGTTGGAGTTTCATGAGGTAGTATACCAAATTTGGTGGTTCTATATTAAAAACTGTAGATTTTACGAAAATTTTGTGTTAGGGGGGCTCTGACCCACGTGCTCCGACCCCTTCCAAAAACCGTCTACAGTCTAAGTTGGAGTTTCATGAGGTAGTATACCAAATTTGGTGGTTCTAAATTGAAAACTGTAGATTTTACGAAAATTTTGTATTAGGGGGCTCTGACCCCCGTCCTCCGACCCCTTCCAAAAACCGTCTACAGTCTAATTTGGAGTTTCATGAGGTAGTATACCAAATTTGGTGTTCTAAAGTGAAAACTGTTGATTTTGCGAACATTTTGTGGGGGGTGGCTCTGACCCCAGGGCTCCGACCTGTTCCCAAAACCGTCTACAGTCTAAGTTAGAGATTTATGAGATAGTAAACCAAATTTGGTGGTTCTACATTGAAAAATGTAGATTTTACGAAAATTTTGTATTAGGGGGACTCTGATCCCCCTACTCCGACCCCTTCCAAAAACCGTCTACAGTTTAAGATAGCGTTTCATGAGATAGTATACCAAATTTGGTGGTTCTAAATTGAAAACTATAAATTGTAAGAACATTTTGTGGGGGCTCTTACCCCCAAGGCTCCAACCCCTTCCAAACACCGTCTACGGTCTAAATGGGAGTACCACGAGGACATTTTCTGGACCATGTCGACATTATAGTGTCGACATTTTGACTCTCGACATTATGACCCTGTCGACATTTTGACTGTCGACATTTTGGCTGTCGACATTATGACACTGTCGACATTGGGCCGCGGGTGGCCTAGTGGGCAACGTTCGTGACTGCCACGGAAAGGACCTCAGGTTCGATCCCAGGCAGGTACGAACGCTCGATCCACTAAATATCCGCGCCGTGCGTCGGATGGGTATGTTAAGCCGTCGGACCCCGGGTACTGGCCCCCGGCAATAAATAAGGGCGTCTTCCTCCCCCTTTCTACTTCGCTTCCGTGTCACTTTCCTATAGGGCACTCTAGCCCAAATCTCCTGTCTTCCTATTTCTAAGGGTTGTTTAAGACTTGAGGTCAGACACTCCTTTCCTAAAAATCCTCTACATCTGATCATGACTGTCGACATTATGACAGCTACCCCACTTATTAAGAATGATCATCACAATATTGATCAGCAGGAACGTCATGGTGCCTACTGCATTCCCTTGCAATCTGTGGACGCCGACGTCACACCTACTCTTTACATCGGCTCTACGAAACGTTCGCATCGGACTCGTGTGTCTGAACATCAATATAGTGTGCGAATGTGCTCTGCCAATACAGCGCTGGCAAGTGAAACTCATTTACCGGTTTGGGACTAAGCCCGTATTCTGTCTACCCCTCGTGATTCCTCTTTGCTTCTGGCGGAGACCTTATACATTTATGCTTCAAGGGGGTATGTTGTAACGATTCTACACCATATGAAATCGCCCACCCTTGGCGGAATCTATTATACAGAATACCCGGGATTTTGTGACGCCCTCCTTTTTTACCAGTTAATTTCTATTGTGTTCTTTTTCCGATGTTTCAATTTAGTGCCTTTCATGTATGTCATTCATTTTATCACACTTACTTGTATAACTTTCGACATTGTGGGCACAGTGGGGGCGCGGGGGTTGTTCTTTGGTGCATTGGAGGCTTGTCATTTATTCACCTGCCTGCGCATATTCCATTGCGCTCTTCCGGTCAGCCTTCATCATGAGTCTTGTACATATATACTTGGTTGAGGAATTTTTGGTTTGTCTGAAGATGGGGACATAGTGTCCCCGAAAGAAAATCTGAGTTTTTAATTATGTTTAGTGTTTCATAATTGCAATGCTAGTAAATCGTTTGATTTTTTACTATAGTCAGTAACGTGTATAGACGGTTTTAGTTCTTCGCCTGAACACAGTACACGTATGATTAGTATGTTGCAAATTAGCAAAAACACTGCTAAATAAATTTCTTTGCACTTACCTTTACATAGCTTCCCAGCATTGCGAAAAATCATAAACAAACTTTCCAGCATTGCGAAAAATCAATAAACAAACTTTCCAGCATTGCAAAAAATCAATAAACAAACTGAGCAGGCATGTAACCTAAATTCCGATGCTAGCGCCCTCTACCATTTCATGATGATTGGTCACGAAACCGTGAGGGATATCTCATTGAGAACTACACTATCTCTTCTTGGTATTGTGATGCTACTCTTTAAGTTGAGCGCAGAGATGTAGGCAATATTATTGGAGGTCAGCTGTTACCATTTGAAGTTTAAATTATGTGTTCGCTTACAAAATTGCTTAAGTTGGGCAGATTTACCTCTATCCATATCACTTTGTAATAGAACAAACTCATACAGTTAGCACATTTTTCTTTAAAAAAGTATAATGCATATAGATAAAGAAAGCGATTGTACCAAACATCGCTCTTGTATCTTTCTATCAAGAACGGGCAGCAGAATCACCTGCAACCCGAAATTTTGCAGGACATCAGTGTCGTTTCTGACAACACATACCTTCAACGTTTTTTTTTTAATTCTGTTCTAGTACTCAGATGCTTCGTCGAATACAAAGGGAAACTCACGAAAAATCCAAGTGCGAGCTGAAAGAACTCATCCGAGTATTCAGAATATTATGAAACAACTTCATGTATTCTGAAAGGAATCATTAAAAAAATCGAAACTATAATTAATTAATTGATACTTTTAAATAAAGAAAATGTATCCACTATTGCTATGCTAAAGTGAGCCGTCAGTGGCGCATGGCAAAACTGCCATGTCCCTTCGGAAAAAAATTGCTTAGAGACCTTTCCCCTAGAAACATATGTTTCGCACTCTTACGGTGATTTTAGATAGTTTGTGACAACTTTAAATGACGCATAGGAAAGGCGTGTTATCATATTAAAAACATATAACATTTTAAAAACCAAAAAATGTGCGAGTGGTGGAAAGTGACGCCAACAAAAAGACAAAAGTAGTAGCGGCTAAGTCGGAAAAAAACAAATTGCTGAAGGGGAATTTTCCTACATAAATTTGCTGGCTTTTCCGTTTCATTCAAAAAATGTGCTGCAGTCTATATTTCTTATGCCTGGGAGCGTTTAAACCCATGAATCTAACTTACGGGGAAAACAATGGAATTTTGTAAAAAGGATACTGAGCAACAGAGGGCGCTATAACTCAGCACCACGAATTTGAACAGCTATAAATTCGCGCTGCGAATAATTCCTCAGAACTGGATCAAAACGTAGTCCTATAACAATTATCGGGGTCGGGAAGGATGTTACAAAATCTCCAAATGGTGTCCCTCGTGTTTATTAACTAACTCTATGGTATTAAAACATTTATTTGTCTATTTACAGCGGAACAACGATTTCTAACGGCATGGACTTCTTCCTGAGAGATTGATGGAAGACGATACCAAAAGGAAAGCGTTCCACCTCATGATTCGAGCCATGTCAGCAAGACAATATTGTCAATAGAAGAAGTTCTTCTCATTATACGTAAGTAGTAAGAGACAGATATTCTAAATATACGATGTCATCGCTCTGTCCACGTTATTTTATAAACAATGAATAGCAACTGAAAAATTGTTCAGCCGACACCGCTGGGATCGAACCCCAGATCTCTCGATAACTAGCCGAGTGGCCGCCCCGGTGGCGCGGTGGTCTAAGGCGCTGGCCTCTGATCATTCGTCCGTCTGGGGTCCGGGTTCGAATCCCGGTGAGGCATGGATGTTGTGTTTGTCTTACGGCACTGGCTCTCTCCCTTCCCTGGAACCAGTGACCCTAAATTAGGGACGGGCGACTGCTTATAGTCCATTGAGTTGCTCACGGTGGTCGTTAAACCTCCAATCAAAAAAAAAAAAAAAACTAGCCGAGTGAGCTCGCTTTATGCTACGGTGCCAACAACTCACAGCGCTATGCGTGGTTTATCAGTCAGCATCTGACTACACAAATGCATATTGATGGGCTTAGCAACTGATGTGTTGCTATCTAGTGGCATTCAATAAAGCAAGCTATTTAATTACAGCTGATAAATCCAAAGGGCGATATATCCACAGATATCCTCTTTGTCGCATTATTACATCTTTTTCGCTACGTAATATCTTAAGGTTTCTCTATATCTTAGGTTAGGCTACCGAAAGTTCTATGAAGTTTGTGCGGTACTGATACATTGATTATTCGTGAACGATTCACCCACAACGAATGACTCTTGACCGTGAATGGTTTATTCTCACCTCTGTGAATGATCATTCAATCGTCCATTACTGCGACACACACTGAAGTCGCAGCACATTAATTTTCTTCCTCACCCATGAGTGCGCAAACGAATTCTCAATACGAAAATTAATGTCAAGAATTAAGAAGTGTCAACCGCTATGTGAGTGAGAAATGGGAAGTCAGGTACGAGATAGGGTGAAGAATAGGAAAAGGAATGAAACATAGATGCCATTCATTTGAATAGTGGGTTCGCGACGAGGTGAGTTTCACTATACTACATTGCCTAGACACCGCCTTCTATATATACACTGAAGAGCAATTGAATTAGAGACAGCTGGCGTTATGCAAATGTGGCGCTGTGGGCTGCCCTGTAAACGGAAACGACATGACGTATGCAGCGATCCGACAATAAAAGGAGTGATGCGACGGGAATCAGTAAGAGTCGGACGCAGTATGGGTAAGACGAAGTATCTAAGCGCATTTGATCGTGGGCAAATTGTCGGGGCCCGACGAATGGGTCACTCCATCTCGGAAGTCGTGCAGGCACTGGGATTTCCACGAGCCACTGTGTCACGGGTGCACCGTGAGTACATCGAATCCGGTAAAACCATCCCTGCAAGGGCCAACTGCCGTGGACAACAGCGTGTGGATGAGCTGGGTCATCGTCGGCTAGCTGGCATTGTAACAGCGGATGGACGGGTCACAGTGCAAGAAATCACTCGGCAATTTAACGCTGTTGCACAAAAACGTGTAAGCAGCCACACCATCCAGAACCATCTCCTCGCTATGGGGTACAGAAGCCATCGTCCCACGAGGGTAACGCTGCTGACCGCACATCACAGGGTGCAAAGATTAGCATGGGCGCGGGAACATCGCCACTGGACCCTAGACATGTGGAAAAATGTTGCCTGGACTGATGAGTCGAGATTCACGTTGGTACATGCGGATGGCAGGATACGGTACGGCGCAAACCACATGAAGCGATGGTTCAATCTTGCCAGCAGGGTACTCTTCAAGCTGGTGGGGGTGGCATTCTCGTCTAGGGACTGTTTACGTGGACTGAAATAGGAACCCTGGTACGTGTGACACCGTAGCTCACAGGTCAACGTTACCGGGATATCCTGGACGACCATTTGCTCCCGTTTGTGCGTCTTCAACATCCCACTAGGGACCTCATTCTGCAACAAGACAATGCACTGTGCCATCGCTCCCGAATTGTATCCGAATGGTTGGATGAACACTCCACCGACGTGACCTCGCTTCCTCGGCCAGCTAGGTCACCTGACCTCAATACCATCGAGCACGTCTCGGATGCCGTCGAGAAAGAGCTGTTCGAGGCTCTGACACCCCTCCATCAAATCTTCGTGAACTGTGGGAGCTTGTTCAGGGGTCGTGGATCCGTATAGCTTCCCAACGTTTCTGGTGTCTTGTCAAGTCCATGCCGAGACGAATCGCCACCGTCATCAGGACGAAAGGTGGTGCTACACGTTATTAGACAGGTATCTCTAATTCAATTGCTCTTCAGTGTACATTGCCTGCCCAGTCAAGCTCGTTTCAGTGGTCAGGCGTGATGACGATCGTTCAGAAATTGGCCGCGAGTAGCGCTAAATACGTTAACTCGGTTCTGATGTGCAGAAGATAATCATAAGCTTGTTTGTGTATCAAATTATTATTGTTTTGAAATGAAAACACTTTCACACGGAAACATTATGTTCTTTTTTGTTTAGGTGCCATTTTGTAAATTCAAATTTTCTCTCCATTGAGAGTTCGCTTAGGAAAACGAAGTTTACAGTTAGCCTCTTTATTAATCAGTTTCGGATTTAAAACAAACTACACGGTCGAGTCACTACATTGTGACCACCACCTAATATCAAGAGTACCCGCCGTATGCAGCACGGACAGCAGCTAGACGGACTGGGAGGGATTCAATAAAGTGCTGGAAGGTGTTCACAGGTATGTGGAGCCATGCTGACTGCAGTGCATCCGACAGCTGCTGGAGGGTGCGTGGTGGAGGATCTATAGAGCGAACAACACGATCGAGGTGGTCTCACATATGCTCAATTGGGTTTAAGTCTGGGGGGTTAGGGGACCAGGGAAGTAATTTGAAGTCTTCATCGTGAACTTCCAACTACTCTCGGACATTTCTATCTGTGTGACACGCTGCATTGTCGCGCTGGAAGATCCCATCCGGCCCAGAGAAGACAATTAGCATGTATGGGTGTACGTAATCTGAAAAGATGGATTCATAACGAATTCAGTCCATAGTGCCTTCCACGGGTATGAGTGGAACCAGAGAATGCCACGAAAACATTCCCCAGACCATAGCGCTGCCCCCTCCAGCTTGTGTTCTGCCAGTAATGGTTGAAGAGTGTTTGTTCTCCGATTTTTCTCGCCTTATACGCCAACGTTCATCCGTTCGTTGAAGCAGAAAATGTGACTCATCGGAGAAGGCAATCCTTTGCCAATCAGCAGAGGTCCAATTCCGATACTGCAGTGCAAATGTAAGCCATTTACATAATAAGCTGTAGGACTCCTTTTTGCCCGCAAAACAAAGTCACTCGGCGAAGCATAGATTCCATGAGGTGGCGATAGGTATCCTGGGGTATCTGCTACCGTAAGTTTAACAGCAGGTCTCCAGTTCCCGTACATTTTGGAGTGGTGGTGCTCTAGCGGGAACCCTCTTGTCCATGTCGAACCACAATTGTTCGATTTGGTTCCTGCCAAGTGAATGTGGAAGCCATGACGTTAACGGAAAGTCGCGAGCATGTTCCTCGAACCATTCCTTTACGATTCTGGCAGTGTAGCATGGCATTTTATCCTGTTGATAACGGCCATCACCAGCAGGTAACAGTTGCCATGAATGGGTGAACCTGGTTTGCAACGATATTCAGGTACCTGACATCGGTCAGGATTATGCTATTGGGATGATGGGGCCTAAATTTTCCCAAGAAAACATCGCTCACAGCATAACACCGCGGCCGCCGGCCTATTTCCGCCCAACAGTGCATCCAGGTGCCATAGCCTCCCTTGGTAAACCGCGTATCCCCTCTTGGCCGTCCACGTAATGTTCCAAGAATCTTGATTCGTCAGACCAGGCTACTTTCTTCTAATCATCCACGTTCCAATTTCGATGAACTTGGGCCCATTTTATACATTGTTGGAGATGACCTGCAGGAAGCATGAAGACCCGGCTGGGTTTCGGGCTACACAGGCCCATGCGCAGAAGGTTGCGTACTGTAACACATTGCACGGACCACCGCTGTTGTATCTGCGGGTGATTTGTCGCACTGTGGCTCTGCCGTCGCCTTGAGCAATGTACGACAGTCTCCGCTCCCCTCTGGCATCAATGAGCTGAGGACGAACACTGCTGGACGACGTTTCGTCGTTTGGCCATGTGTGCACCTCTTTTGATACCTACTCATTACAGCTTCACGTGAACAACCCAAAAGCTGCACAAATCCCGAGATCGTAGTTCCGAGGCTCCGTGCCATCGTAATTTGTCTTTTATCAAACTCCGATAAATCAGTAGCTTTTCCCATTCTGACTCCGAACACGCTACTAAACGAAAGCCGGTCCTCAGGTTGTATATATAAATATCTGTGAACGTCACCTGCGCCACCGTTTGTTCTCGAGGCGTGCTCATTTCTCTAGTCTAGGGGCAGTCATAATATAATGGCTCATTGGTGCATATTGTAGAGAACTATGCCAATTGGTGGGATCTGTTTTCTCACGTGACCGGCTCCCTCCAATGTGGTAACGCATTGGAAGGTTGTCCTGTCTAATATGAGGCTGTAATTGACCGAGACTAATGCTCAGACTGCTGGGTCGTAGGGGCGGCATTGTTATTTAAGCTTTAGGGTTATTTTCAGATAAAATCGTTGATTCGTTACTTTATCTTTGGGCATTTGTTTTCTTTAATACCTTACAAAATTGGCTTATTCAAAATTGTTAGCTGGGTTTCTAGCGATTTTGTTTGCAATTTTTAGGCAACATACTTTTATTTTCTAGAGACATCTGGGCTCACCATCTAAAATTTCTTTTCTGATGGAGGCAGCGGTCTCATTGGCGCCAATATAAAATCCGTTTTATTTAAATTTATTTATTCATAATTTTTATTGGACTTTCACAGGTTATATTTCTGGACGATGGGGATCAGTGTAATGACTTTTTTTTTTACTTTTTTTTCAATTTTATTTAAAGCCGATATTATTATTATTATTTTAGATAACTTACAGATAAGATATTTCGGAGGTAATATTAAGGTGCATCTTGCTAACAGTTTAAACAGGTATCAAAGTGCTGCGAGTCATTTTTTTCAGAATGCAAGGATTTGGTAGTCCACCAATTCCTCACAGTCATTTGGTCGAGTATTTTAAGGCACTGGCTTTTAAACAGTCGTCTGAGAAGGGCAATGGTCGAATAAGTCACCGATAGTGTGCATTTCTAATGGCTAAGGATCTGTTTCTTCCTTGGAATTGGTGGCCCTAAATTAGGAAAATGCACCCCAAATGGTACTCATAATGCATAGAATGACATTCATTTCTCATTTCCAGTGTACCCGTTTTATTTTAGTTTCATCTGTATCTCTCCAACACAGGCTTGATTATCATTTTTTTGACATATTTACTTTCAATGGATGTCTACTCCGTATAATAAACGTTTTATGTGACTGAGGGTTATTAACTTACTTTAGCATGTAACTATTTAAAATTTGACAGTGTAAATAATTAATTGAAGAAATACCCCCAAATTTCAATAATTTGCAAAAACCATGAAGCCAGTAAATTCCTAATTAAAACTTTGAAAAATCTCAGACCTTGATCATCCCTGCTGTTCACGCTTTATTTCGCGTAAGAATACTCTTGAATTGTACCTTTTTCCTAACTCGGTGATATCGTACCCCAAACAAATGCGAGATTCATTGCTGAAGATCACCCGACTCTATTTGGTCCGCTGGTTCATTGACGAATGGAACTGCCCTTGATGTTTCGTAAGTTAAACAGCTAGAACCGCCGATTATAATCGTTAATGGCACGCAACGATACTGACGCCATTTTTACGACGTCCTGTATCCGGCAGGCATCCAGATGTGGTCTGTCTTGTGAAGGGACGACTTAAAACAATATTTACCGCTCTTCTGATGGTACAGTTAATATCTGCACAAACGACGGGAAAATGTTACCGGATCAAATGGTCTTCCATCCTGGGTGCTCCAGTTCCACGCCCACCAGATTTCATGCCTCCTCTCAAGACCTGCCGCCAGAATCAATGCACTGCTGCAAAATTATGGTTCAAATGATACGCAATGCTGCGAATCGACCATCCATCTCCTCAGGTAACAATAATCAGGCTCCTGTCAAATGAACACAGGTAGCGACATGGTAGAATTTGGTCGTATCATTCTATATGAAGTCTTCTTTATCCTGGAAATCGCAGCTCAAAGAAGCAAGACTCTTCTCACAAGAAAACCTGTCTTAGTCGTGACGTTTCGTCAGAGGCGTTCTCTCTTATATCGCCAATCCCTGCAATCCCATAGTTACCACATTTGTAACGTACCAGGAGATGTGACGTACCTGCCAGAAGGACGCACACGACATAAAGGCAGATAGGAATCAGAATAAAACGTCCGCGTAGCTCAATTGGTAGAGTGACTTATTCCGGAATGAGGGGATCCGGGTTCGAATCCTGGCGTGGACAGAAATGACGGAGAAATTCACTTCGTTATACATTTTTTCACGTGCATATCTTGGCTAAACTTAGCAGGCTACTGACTTTCATGTGCTTCTCATAAATTTTACAAAGTGGATTTCGCGAGACCGAAGATATTTAATTGAATACAGTAAGATCAAAGATGCAGATAATGGTTTTTCCCTGTTCACTATTCGAAAGTACATCTAAAGCCAGAACACAGCAGCTGTTTAACTTACGAAACTTCGCTGATGAATAAATTCCTCTCGCAGTTTCTTCCAAAAGAAAAATACAACTTGTTTTTTAAATAAAAAATGTATCTACTTTAAAATAGCGAAATATTTATTCATGACAATAAAAACGAGAAACATTTTACCCTAACAGTAACGGTAATGGCAGGACGCATTCAGAAGCAACAGTTATTTAAAGCAGTGGATTATACTTTCACACGAGTTTGCCAAATGGGAATATTTCAGCAACGGCTTTGCACTTTTCCTTACAGCTTAAAAACAACACTAAAGAAAAGATGCATCATGAGTGATATGGGTCCAATTATTTGTAAAATAAATGACTGCAAGTATGCTTTAGTCACCGTTCCATTCCCGTTTAAAAATTAAGTTCATTAATGGATTTTGAACACGAGAGGTCACAGTCTGTAGTAGCAAGTATATTAAAAACAGCGTCTGCTATCTCGGTGGGTGGACGTGGTTTACTATAAAAAAGGCCAAAATTGCCCTTCTGCTTTCGATCTGATATATACGCTTATCGTCGTACCATTGCCCCATAGGTGGTTACTTTTAGACGTGCAAGGGAAAGCCCTTCAACTTGAGCACGGCGACGGGCATCCTTCGTACCGGGACTGATGTACATGTGGATGCAGTGAGTGAATTATTGTAGCATAATAGTCGGTGGACTTGCAAATTCAGTGATAAAATAAACATTGTTTGTTTGTAAAAAATCTGGGATGACATTTTGGACATCAACAGTGAAAAATTCAGTTGTCCAAATGGCCGGGAGAAATTTTCGAACAGTCACTATGTTTGCCGGACAAGAGCCAGTGCGATTTGCGTTTGTTCAATTTGTTTTACAAATATTGCAGTTTGTTCCCTAAAACTTTAACATGTACATGTTTACATCTGTTTTCGCGCACAGCAAAATTCCTCCATGTTCCCTATAAAAGAGAAAGTCGCCCCGGTGGCGCAGTGGTCTAAGCGCTGGCTAATGACCATGGGTTTGGGTTCGAATCTCTGTGAGGCATGGATGTTGTGTTTCTCTTATGGCGCTGGCTCTCTATTTTCCTTGGAGCCAGTGGCTCTTACCTAGGGATGGGCGACTGCTAATAGCCCATTGACTAGCTCAAATGAAAGAAAGTTAAACCTTCAATGAAAGAAAGAAAGAGAAAAATTTTATTACTTGTGTTAAAGAAATCTTTGAAAAGATTCTAGTGAAAAGATTCTACACGTATTATCTTTGAAAAGATTCTACACGTATTTTGGAGTGCTAAAGCTAACGTTATTATTCCTGGGGACATTTAAAAATTGTGGGACCACAAACCTGGGCTTTAATCTCCTCACAGGAAATCAATCCGTCGCCAAGCGTTTGCAATGGCACCTCGCTCAAATTGAAATCCGGTGCTGCTGGTTTGGTTTTGTGGTCAGTGGGATTGTGGTTAACTATATGGCATTAGTTCAAAACATTTCTTTTAGGCACAACAATAATTTCCGAATATCCATACTATGTCCAAAGTCATAAAATTATAAAAGTTTGAAAATGATTAAGCAAGTGATGTGTGCGTTAAAACTGCCAAATTTAAGACTACAGTCCGCATCTTCCCTGCATTTTTATCAATCAGGCAAGTAGGGCTTAAAGATACCAATACTAATAATGAATTCAAGCTAAACTGTTTTCCAGTTTCTGCTTCCGCGATTAGGTCACGTAACATGAATGATTTTCACAGCCAGAGCATTTCTCCTAGCACATGCTCTGCTTCTGAGAGAAAAAGAAATTAACCTTTGTATCTATTCTTGCACTCTCAAAAAGATTTCTTTCCTGACAGCTGTGGAGCAATATGACGAACATAGTGAACGGTTTCATCAGCAAATTTCCACCATGGAAAAGAGATACCGAGATCACTGGAGCCTAGTTCTGCTTGCTGATTAGTTGCAAAGGAAACATCTTAACATTCACACAAAAGGAATTCAAAAAGGTGTCATTTCACACGGTAAAATCAAGGTAGACATACGCTTATTAGCAAAACTAAGGTTATACTTCTTATTCTTCTCGTGATATGTTTCAGTAGCAATATTTTACGTCATGTTTGTATCAATATTTCCTTCCATTGACAGTTTTTTTATTGGAGGTTTAACGACCACCGTGAGCAACTCAATGGGCTATAAGCAGTCGCCCGTCCCTAATTTAGGGTCACTGGTTGCAAGGAAGGGAGAGAGCCAGTGCCGTAAGACAAACACAACATCCATGCCTTACCGGGATTCGTACCCGGACCCCGTTCGGACGAATGATCAGAGGTCATCGCTTAGACCACTGCGCCACCGGAGCGGCCATTGACAGTATTGTGCCTTTCATCCGTAAGGCTTTAGCACATAGTATATATGCTCATATAGTGATAAAATTTTCTTGGCATCCTTTGCTAACGCAGCAATTCTATGTCTGTTCCTGAATGCAGCACATGCAATATTAATTTTAAAAAAGTCACTTTGTCTCAAATGCTGCACATGTTTACTACAATTCTTGAAATTTTTTACTCGTTCATTGTGAATGAACAAATTCCCCTACGTACCTAACATTATGGAAAGTTGCCCGGCCATTATTTGGGGCCAAAGCGTATGGTTATTGCCTTTTCTGAGACTCGAACAAGGACCCAAATTAGATAAATAGCAAGAAACGTGCGCCTCAGGCCATGTGACGACTAGGGTGGTCAGTCAAATCTTCCCCAGGAATGTCTGAAACACCAGTACTTTCAAGTACCACACACACAAAAAAAAATTTAAGTGATTTTCGAATCCGATAACTTGGCTCGCCAAGGGAAAGAACCCTACGATCATGCAATCAGCTGAAAAAGATCACACCAATGTACTGTTAAGAACTACGAAAATATGAAATTCTACCAGCCGCACAGCTGACAGAGTGGCTAAAGGCTCACGGGTCTGGATAATAGCCCAAGCTGGTCCAGGATGAAGAATGGGTCGTATACTTGTCCTATGTCGCTGGTGGTGTCTTTGCCCTACGTTAGGGACAGGCGACTGCATATAGCTACATAAGCTCCCCGCGGTTATCAAACCCCGAATAGCAGAAAAGTATCATCTTCCTACAATGCTGGAATCTAATTAATCGTCGTATCATCGGTGCCACATCCGTCAGTGCACTCCATGAACACATCACTCAAAAGAATGAGAAAGCAATGACTTTAACCAGGTCCAATACAAGATAAAAACCGACCAGAGAAGCTTTTGAAATTACTGCTCATGAAAAACTATATTTATTACAGGATACCACTTTTGCTGTAGAACACTGAGATTATGCGAAGCATCTTCGATTGATGTTATGGTGACCCCAGATGCCATTTGTGGTAAATCGGTCTTCAGCGGTCTACTTGATTTTTTCTAGGAACGTGTGGCGTCATCAATACGATCAAGGATCTCCGGGGCAAAGCAATTTCTTCTCCGGTGGGATAAACGCTCTGTTCCAGTACAGCATGCACATTTCGAGATTTTTTCAGAAGTACGGTAATATTATGCAGTTTCGGCGCGTACGTCCATTATATACCTGCTTACAAATGGGCAAGATGGCCTATTTCACACAGATACATTGCACCAATTACAATAATTTAAAGTGCAAGTGATTGCGGAAGAAATGCAGGTTCTTGGCAGTGGTAAATTTCAAAAATTGCAAGATAAGAACTGCGTAAAATAGATTTAGAATATGGAACTTAGCAAAGTTTGCTAGGTGTACTCCTGGAACAAATCATTCGGACCACCAACAGTCTCTATAGGTCGGCGCGTTTCTCATCACGTAGAATTGAAGTCACTGCTCGGCGCGGAATATATACAAACGGCGCGAGTAGAGTGTATCAGTTCTCCACTATGAAGCCTGTGCAATGTGGAATAGTAAGGACTTGTTGCTCGGAAATGGCATGTCTGAGAGAAATCTCGATCTGACGTAGACGGTTGTTGTTATATAGTTATACATGATCAGCAGGTGAGATGAAGTGAAACCATTTGCAATGTAGTCATGGAAAACTCTCGTAGAAAACTCTCCGTTAAGTAAAACCTGGTTTACTTAACGTAAACCGTTAAGTAAACCAGGTTTTACTTAACGGTTTACGAAATGACAATAAAGCGTTTCATAGGATGTTCAGTAACAACTTTGTTAATGCAAGCCCTTATATGACCGTTGTGAATTTACAAAGAACTTATCTCATTTTGGAAGTTGTGAAAACACAAGTTTGTCCACGCCGGGCATCAATCCGGGTCTCCTCACTCCGGAGTAAGTCGCTCAACCAACTGAGCTACGCGGTCATGTGCTCTCATTGCTATCCACCTTTATCTCATGTGCGTCAGGCACGTCACATCTCCCCCCCTTCGAAAGGGAGCCGGTGGTATGGCCCACGGGTCAGCCGGGACCATGTGCCGCTGTAGGCAGTCATCCGCCGAAGAACGTGCTTTTGAGAAATCCCAAACAATTTGGTGTGTGGAACGTATCATCACACACATTTTTTTTCGAAGCACTGAAGAAGGGATTCTCATTTTTTCCTGTCTCGCGGTGTGGGAAGAACATCACACCATTGCAGCAAGAACAATAACGGCCTGGTTATTCTTGAAGTTCGGGCGCCAATGTAAAAACACAGGTTTTGTCCTTGCCGGGCATCGAAACCGGGTGCCCTCACTCCGGAGTAAGTCGCTGTCCCAACTGAGCTGCGCGGACATGTGCTCTCGCTGCTATCTGCCTTTATCTCATGTACGTCCTGGGTTGCAGGCACGTTACAAAGTATTGATACACTGGCGTTAAACCTTGTTTTGGTACATTTCTAGGTAAAAGTGTAGATTAACGTCCTGAATTATTTCGTCGGAAAAATACTAGTACCTGGAAAAAGTGCGAAGTACAGATTTTAGAGTATGGAAAATAATGACAAATCGTGCAGAAATTTCATATTTTAAATGTGTTTTAAATATTTTTATCTTATTTTTACATGTAAGAGCGATGCTGTGAAGAGACGCTGCGGTAGGCCTAACGCATCGCTGCCGCGACGATGTCAAGCTTTGCTCCGTTAAAAGGGAGGTTCGTTGCTGTAACGAAATGACGGGCGGAAGAGTACAATAGAAAGCGGTTACGTTGTTGGCAGGAGAGCGATGAATGCTGTAGTCATACGCTACAGAAAATAGGTCCAGATTATCCACGCTTTATTTTGTTGTATCCTGTACGTTGTTGGCTGGAAAAATCGGAAAAGACCGCTTTGATTTGCAAAAGATACGTATCAGTGAGATAGAAACTGACCTGCAAAGAAAGTATTAACAGGAGAACCAGAAGTACAGTGGCACAGCAAATCAGCTACGAATGGAAGCTGTTCAAAGCAAAACTGAAAGTTATACTTCCCCAATTTCCTGTGCAACATAGAAAGGCATATTCGTACTTTCATATTTGGAATCAGGGAATCATATGTGAAAGAACGAAACATTTCTTTTTTTCTTTTTTTTTTATTGGAGGTTTAACGACCACCGTGAGCAACTCAATGGGCTATAAGCAGTCGCCCGTCCCTAATTTAGGATCACTGGTTCCAGGGAAGGGAAAGAGCCAGTGCCGTAAGACAAACACAACATCCATGCCTGACCGGGATTCGAACCCGGACCCCTTACGGACGAATGATCAGAGGCCAACGCCTTAGACCACTGCGCCACCGGGGCGGCGAAACATTTCTCAACATCTGCTTTAAAAACAATGACAAAACATGAACGAATTATATTCTGTAGCGAATGAGTGCATGATGCTTCGCTCCCCTGGCAAGAACGTACGCGATTGCACTTGTAGTCATCCGCGAGTGAATTACACTCCGCAGCGAATCTTCCTTTTAACGGAGACATCGCGTCGCGGTAGGGATACGTTAGGCCTACCGCAGCGTCTCTTCACAGCATCGCACTTACACGTAAATATTACGATAAAAAGCTTTAAAAGACATTTAAAACATGAAATTTCTGCACCACTTGCCATTAATTTCCAAAATCTAAAATCTGTAAGTCGCACTTTTTCCAGGTACTAACATTTTTCCGACAAATTAATTTAGGACGCTAATCTACACATTTAGCCATTAATATTGCCGTTGTATTTTGCGCAACACGTATACAGTTTAAATCAGCAATGTCAACAGCGCTCTGCTTTACTAGCAATGCTAGTTTTACCGTATTGCAGTTGCACTTAATCGTGAATTTGAGAAGGCGCTTGATGCATTAGGAAAATTGTTTTTGTTGGCATATCTTAATTTTATTCCTTTAATTTTAAGTCTCCTGTACGAAATCATGGTCAAACCATAGACTCGGGAATACATTTTTTTCAGTATTTTATTTTTAAAATCAATTTCATATACTTAAAATCGATTTCTTATATCGCCATCTATCGTCGTTTGCCAGATATCAAAGGAAATAATTAATGTTAGTCCTTGTTGCTTTTTTTAAGTTTGATATCTCGGAGTAGTGGCGTACCCAGAAATTCATTAGGGGAGGGGGATGTGCATATCGTCGCCGCTGCAATATCAAAACCTCGAATGCGAAATTTTGTCGTTCGAATTATCGCTATTTAAAAATTAAATTTCATCAAAGAATCACTTTTGCAGTTACATCAGACTGTTCAAGCGCTATACATAACATTTACATGAAGTATAATGCATCAGTGAATAAAACTTTGTATGATGTAAAGTTAACAATTGAAAAATGTTTACATTGTTGGTTTTATCGCTGCAGCTACGATATCATTCCTTCCTAAAGTGATGAAAAAAATGTGCATGACGACAGGCAGTTTGATTTTTCTCAAATATTACACTGCTGGACAATTGCTAAGGACGGATCATAAACGGCTATATAGCGCATAAAAAAGTAAATGTGGTTGGATGCCAAGTGAAATAAAATAATGTCAGAATGCCAGGACATTACAAGGAAGACAATTTACTGTGCTCTGAAATCCAGAAGGCTTCTGAACATGTTCAAGGGACAAACAGGCCATTTTGTGCAGAATACGTAAACGTGAAAAAAATGCAATTACCGTCCGCAGGCGTTCCGGCGTAAGATATCAATACGGGATATGGCCACCATGGAGGGCGATGCAAGATTCCACACGTCGTGTCATGCTTTGCACAACATTATCAAGCAGCTGTTGGGGTAATTTATCCCATTCCTCTGTCAGTGCACGGATGAGGGTGTCCTTGTTTATTGGAGGGCATTGGCGACCAGCAAGACTCTTCCCCAAAGCATCCCACACATTTTCAATGGGATTCAGATGTGGAGAACGTGCTGGCCATATGAGGCGTTGAATATCCTCGCTCTCAAGACACTCCTGGACAGCGACTGTTCGATGACATGTTGCATTGTCGTCCATGAAAATGAATCTATCACCGACAGCACCACGGAACATGCGAACATGAGGTAGCAGAACATCATTAATGTATCGTTGGCCAGTCATAGTCCCAGTTGGAAGCACATAGAGGGACGTACGGCCATTGATCATGATGCCAGACCATACCATGACACTGCATGTCGGATATCGGTCCCTTTCCTGTATGTTTGCTGGACAATATGCAGTACCACTCTCACGCCAGATCAGTTGTCGTCGACAATCAGACGGTAGACTGTATCTACTCTCATCTGAGAAGAGGACAGCAGACTAGTCGTTATCAGTCCAATTGCGATGTTGATGGTACCATTGCAAACGGGCGGTACGGTGACGTCTGGACAGTGTGATGCACACAACAGAACGGCGGGCGTATAGTCCTCCTTCATGCAAACGTCTGGCGACAGTTTTTCGGGAGATCCGCTTGCCAGTAGCAGCCATAAACTGATTTGCTACCTCACTAGCTGTGCTGTGCCGGTGTTCTTTTGTTGATAGCACTATGTACCGATCTTCTGCAGGTGTCGTACTGCGAACACGACCTCCCCCGTGACGTTTGCTACACTCTCCATTTGTTTGAAATGATTTCCAAAGCCTTGAAACAACACTGTGGCTGACGTCGAATTCCCTGGCAACATATGTTATTTTTCGCCCTTCTTCAATCTTGCCAATAATACGGCCACGCGTAAAATCATCTAGGTGATGTCGGGAAGACATACTGAAACTTGCAAGTTCGTCAATTGATACTTTCCCCTTCAACTTTGCGTTTGAACAACAACGGTCAATACGCGTCAAATCCTTTATATCTCTTATCAGCGCTATGACGTCACGAACAAGTTCGGCAATCCAAAATTTGCATACGCACAACACGTCTTACTGTATCCCGCACTTATGCTAATTTCCACATTTTCCTACCTTCCATTTTATGGTTGCTATCGTTGCTATTGTCATCCGTCCTTAGCCATTGTCCGGCAGTGTATTAATTACAAAGTAATGTTCATTCTACGTTTTCGATTTCCTGCTATGGTATGTACTCAAGATAAAAGGTTACTCTCTCCCTCCCTCAGGCCACAGCCCCCACCATTCATTAGACTGAAACCCTGACCACTACAACATACAACACCAGTTCGCTCTCTTCTTTCTTTGGTGGCATACAAGCAGGAAATGCGCATTGGGGGTGGGTGGTAGGCATTAAAACAAGCATATGTGACCTAGTCTGACCAATCCAAATACGCTGCTGGCCACCCAAAATGCAACACCAAGAAGGAAGAATCCGATTGGCCTGAAATTTGCAGCATGCGTCGCCCGCGTGACGACCTGCAAACGATTAGCATTGCAGGGCATATGCAAATCGTGTGCGTCCGGCACGCAACCAAAAAACACTATGAGAAGGGTGCACAGAAGTCGGGGTGTAAGTAGTGGATGTGTGTTGTGCTGCCGGACCTGTGCGTGGGAAGCTTCCTGATGCCTCGTCGCAGAATACGGCAGTCATTCCAGCACGTTACGGAATTCGACAGAGGACGAAGAGTGGCTTATCGCGACAGCGGTTTATCGTACCGAGACATCGGCGTCCGTGTGGGAGGACATTCAGCCACAGTGAGGCGAGTATGAATTAGTTGGGTGCAGGAGGGGCTGACGGACCGACGTGAACGATTGCCGCAGCCGCGGCACACCACCTAACGAGAGAACCGGCATGATGTGCAGTGGGCATTGACGGCTCGCACCGCCACATCACGAACGTTAGCGCAGGAATTAGGGTGTGTTGCGCAACAACCTGTGTCAGCACGTACCGCTCGACGTCGTCTGCAGGAGCAGGGATTTGTCGAACGGCGCCCATTGCTCCGATTACCATTGACGTTACACCACCGGCGAGTGCGGTGGCAGTGGGCCGTTGAACGCCGCACCTGGACTACGGAATGGCACGACATTGTCTTCGCCGACGAATCCCGCTTCTGCCTGCAACACTACGATGGTCGGATCCGCTTGTGGCGGCACCGCGGCGAGAGACTGTATGACGCTTGCATTATGCATCGCCATAACGGTCCGTCGCCTGGCGTTATGGTTTGGGCCGCAAATGGATATTAAACCCGCACCCCTCTGGTACGCATCGCCGGCACACTCAACAGCCTCTGCTACATCTCTGACGTTTTGGAGCCTGTAGTTCTCCCTTACCTGCAGGACCTGCCAGCGGCCACGTTTCAACAGGACAATGCGCGCCCGCACGTGGCACGCATCGTGCATGAATTCTTCACGGCCCACCAGGTGTCACTGCTGCCGTGGCCCGCTTGTTCTCCCGATATGTCGCCCATCGAACACGTCTGGTCGCTGATCGGCAACCGAGTGGCCCGGCAAACATTACCCGCGGCTACGCCTGATGAACTGTGGCAACGTGTGGAAGTAGCCTGGAACGACATACCCCAAGCCCACATCCCAAGCCTCTTTCGTTTGATGCCGCAGCGTGTAGCGGCCGTTATTGCCAGCCATGGGGGCCACACGAACTATTGATGTCTGTGTGTTCCACAAGTCGCACGGGCCTGTAAGCTCAGTCGTTTCATCTTTGTATCTGTTGTTATGTGTCCAGTAAATCTGGCTTTGCTATCTCGTGTCCTTCTTGGTGTTGCATTGTGGGTGGCCAGCAGTGTATAGTATCAAATTTTAGTACTAGACAAAATTATTTTGGTGGGTGCATATGGCTCTTTGCACTACCCCCGGGTACGCCATTGCTCTGACATTATTAACCGATGTAATATTGAATTTTTAAAATGCTTTAATTGGTTGGTTTCAAATGAGTTTGTGGCAAATATAAAAAAAAACAAGGCAATAATATTTACAAATCGTCAGATAAATCTAACACCACCTAATCTATACTTTTAGATGATAAGACAATAGAAATAGTAACTGATTTCACATACCTAGGGATAAAATTACAGTCTAACTTAAAGTTCGAATAACCACATTAACTTTTTAATGAATTCATCAAGTATTGGGATAGTTAGTCGTGTTCTTACTAACTTATCAGTTTCAACACTAAAGCTTCTATATTATTCTCTGGTACAATCACATTTAAATTATTGCATTCTATCTCGGGGACAAACAACTAACTCTAATTTTTGGAAACTTCAGACATTACAAAATAAATATATTAGACTCTTAGAAGTAAAACATAATTCTGATATGAATCACTTTTCACTAACGAATTCACCTGTATACATATGCGTTGGCCCAAATAAATATAACATATTAACATTAAAACAATTATATAATTACAATTTGGGAAAAGCCATGCACAGGAGAATGAAAAATAATATAGATCATACATTAATTAAAATTCCATTACCTACCTATCACTATAATACTAAAGGAGGATCTCAACTGAGACCAATTTTTTCCCAGTACTCAGTGTGTTAAACAGCCCTTAAGTTATACTGGGCCTAAATTTCGGAATTCTCTACCTCATGACCTTACAATAACAAATAATTTCAAACTATTTAAAAAAATAAAACTTTACATTCTGGGACTACCAAGAATATAAAAAAGAAAATTAAAGGAATAAGGCGAAATGAAACGGAAAATGTAAAAAAAAAAAGGGGGAGGGAAAGAAGCGACGAAAAGATTTTTTTTTTATTTTTTTTTTTTGATTGAAGGTTTAACGACCACCGTGAGCAACTCAATGGGCTATAAGCAGTCGCCCGTCCCTAATTTAGGGTCACTGGTTCCAGGGAAGGGAGAGAGCCAGTGCCGTAAGACAAACACAACATCCATACCTCACCGGGATTCGAACCCGGACCCCGTTCGGACGAATGATCAGAGGCCATCCCTTAGACCACTGCGCCACCGGGGCGGCACTAAGAGATCAAAGGGATACATTAGGAAAATGGGAACAGGAGGGCAAGGTAGTACGGAAGTGGGGAAAGTTGGAAGGAGGGTGGATTGTGGAGAAAAAGGGGGGATGGGAAACAATTTTACTTATACTAATTTCTACTAATAGCTTTTAATGATATGCGCCATGCTTTCAGGTCTAAGCGATGGCTTCTGATCATTCGTCCGAAAGGGGTCCGGGTTCGAATCCCGGTGAGGCATGGATGTTGTGTTTGTCTTACGGCACTGGCTCTCTCCCTTCCCTGGAACCAGTGACCCTAAATTAGGGACGGGCGACTGCTTATAGCCCATTGAGTTGCTCACGGTGGTCGTTAAACCTTCAATCAAAAAAAAAAAAAAAAAAAAAAAATAAGGGTTGTTTAAGACCTGGAGTCAGACTTCCCCTTCCGAAAATTCTCCACACGTGATGATGATCTACGCGAGTTTTATAATAGTCGCTTCTTGTTGTTATTAGGGTAGAATTTGTGTACATTCTCAATAATGGTTAAAACTGCAAAATTGTCATCAGCGGACAGAGTAAAAATAGTTCTGCATGCAGAGGAGTATTCTTCGAGACAAATCGCTTAAAGAGTGGGCTGTATTAGGCTACTGAATATAGTGATTTGATTTTAAATTTTGAGTACACATTAAAATGCTTACAAACCATTTTTCACCGGATATTAAAAGTTAATGATTATTTGTTGTTTATCTAACGGCCATGAAGATTTAGTACAACTATTAAGCAAGTTAGGAGATAGAAACTTTGTGAAGCAATATAACTTATATACTAAATCTGTATACTAAAATCAGTTTCCATTGCTAGCAAAAACAGATAGTTCCCAAACGAAACAGAAGAATAATTTGTGAAGAAACTACATGAAAATAAGTTTCCACCCTTTCAATTAACTTTGTGGAGAGTAGAAAACCTATAGTTATTATAATTCAAATTATCTAAACAGTTAAAATAAAATTACTGATGTTAAACTACGCAGATAAACAAATACGAAAAAGGTCAACTAATGTAGCGCCACCTTGCGGACATTTGCGTCATAACCGGACAACAACGTTTGAGCACGATTGGGCAGGCAGCGTATATACATATACAAGGCGTAGCCTAGAAGAGATAGTGTGCGTCGTGCTCCATAAGATGTCCCTCGCGGTTTTGTGACCAATCATCATGAATGGTAGAGGGCGCTGGAGTCGGAAGTTACGTTACATGCGTCATCCCAGTCAATCAATGGTGGAAAGTTTGTTTCTAGATTTTTTGCAGTGTTGGGAAGATATATAGCTTTTTTTTTTTTTTTTTTTGATTGAAGGTATAACGACCACCGTGAGCAACTCAATAGGCTATTAGCAGTCGCCCGTCACTAATTTAGGGTCACTGGTTCCAGGAAAGGGAGAGGGTCAGTGCCGTAAGACAAACACAACATCCATGCCCGGCCGGGATTCGAACCCGTACTCTTCTCAGACGAATGGTCTCCAGCGCCGAGACTACTGCACCACCGGGACGGCATACAGCTTTTACAAAGGTAAGTGGAGAGAAATTTATTTAGCAGTGTTTTTGCTAATTTGCTGTAACTCGATCAAGACAGTCACATACTAAGTTAATTCAGCAGCCGTTCACTGGAACGCAATAGCTCTTCTCAAGAGTTAGTGTGCGAGTTTTATTCAACTGTGGATCGCTTAAGAGTACATTATAAGTGCAATGTTTGAAAGTGTGATCATAATGCGGCACACCAAGTCAATATTACCTATTGAGAGGTGAATAAAAATGCTCTGAAAGCAGTGGCACGACTCCAATTTAAGGCCATTTGTAATATACACTGGTTTCCATAAATTAAGCAGCAAACCAAAAATTCGCGATAATTGGGCGAAATATAATTCAAATTGCACTAAAATTTGCATATGTTACGGGCGAAGGCATACAACATCGATGTACGGAAGGTAAATGAGTGGCACAGGCAGAGCTTTATGCAAATGAGCAAGAGCTTAAAACCTCCTGTTTCGGAGGGAGTCGCCAATTCATGTGCGGCGGTGAATAACAAGATTTCGAGATAGCGAGTTTGTTAACATGGCTTCGAGACGTCATTCACCAGCGGAGTTGCGCTATAGAGCGATAGAGCGATAGACCGACTCGAAGCAAAGCAACGGCAGGCGTGGACGTCGTAAGATGGCTCAACTCCGAACTTTCTATCGTCAGAAGGATGTGGCAGCAGTTCCAAGCCACGGGTGCAGCTTTCCGAAGGTACAGCGAAGGCAGGCTAAGGGTGACGACCTCCGCGTATGACCGGTATTTGCGGCTTTTGGCACAGTGGAACAGTATAGCTGCATTGAATGATCTCAGATCTGTGCTTGCGGCAGCCACCAGACGGACGGTATAAGCTTCAGTGGTACGCAGTAGGTTGCATGCAGAAAGATTGTATGCTCGGCGACTGGTATTATGCGTTCCCCTCAATCTCCGCCACCGGAGGGAACGTTTCAATCGGGCACGAATGCATGTGAGCTTTACTCAAACTCAAAGGAGGTCTGTTCTGTTCACCGATGAGTCACGATACTATTTACAGAGTTATTCTCGCCGAGTTTACATCTGGAGAGAGGCCGGTACTTGCTATCTTCCCTCTAATATCCAGGAAAAGGACACCTACGGTGGTGGTAGTGTTCTGGTATGGGTAGGCATATCGTTAGGCTGCCGTACCGACCTCTATGTATTGTCACATGGAAAAATCAATGCTCAGAGGTATAGAGACACGACATCCTGGACCCTATTGTTCGTCCGTATGCGGCCGCAATTGGCGATACGTCTGTACTGCAAGCAGATAACGCCTGCCCTCACACAGCTGGCCTCGTGCGCCAGTACCTGGAACAGGAGACTTAATAGTTCGTATGGAGTGGCCAGCACGCTCTTCCTAAATGAAACCCATTGAGCATGTCTGGGATGCTCTTGGGAGGCGTGTTGCTGGCTTCCAGCACCCTCCCCGAACCCTGCAGGGGCTCCGCACTGCTTTGCTCGAGCAATGGACGCACCTATCCACGAAACTGCACGACACCATAATTAACAGCATGTAACGTTGCTGTCGGGCCTGTATTGCTGTTCGGGGTAACCACACTTCGTATTGAAGCACCTTTTCCTGTTTCATCTTGATACCTATATTTCTGTATTTTCATATTTGCATCACTCGTACAAAATGTAAATGCTTTGTATCACATGTTCTTACGGGTTTTGTTTTTTTTTTGTCTTTTTTTTGTTGTTGTTGCATTTGGTCTGATAAAGCTTACCACCAAATTTCATCCGAATCGGTTGCATACTTTTTGAGTTATCACGATTTTTCCATTTGTTGCTTAATTTATGGAAACCAGTGTAGAAAGAAAATTGTTAAGGGACTCTATTTAAAAATGTTATTGAAATGTAAAGCATAAAGCTAGTGTTTGGATGGGGAAGTATTTCGGCTTATTTCTGGTAAAATTTCGAGAGGTGAAACTTTTTTCTTTATTTTTAATAATTTTTACAGCATAATTTCATGTTTCTATGATTGTAAATAGCATATTGGTCTTACGGGTTTTTTTTATATTACCCATATATGAATCCAAACTTTCAAAATATCTTATATTAACACTAACATTAGGAGAGTGTTGTGAGTTAGAATATTTAAACTTTATCATATATTCCGGTTATTTTTTAAAATGTTATATTCGTTAGTGTAAAGCTTAACTTAAAGTAAGACACGCTTGCTAATGTATCTTGAGCACTCCGTTTTTCTTTTCAGGAGGTGAGTGGCATTTATTGATATGTATTTCAATTACATGTTTGTAAAATAGCTTTCGAGAAGTACATATAATGATACAGAGCTAGGTGTGTATGTATCACAGAAGGATGAGTGTTATCATCGTTCTTCCTCCTTATAAGGTGACGTTACATCCGAGGATAGCGCCATCTACCACGTTCATGATTACGGGCATCAAATTCTTCAGCGAGCACTTCACACTAGCTCTTCTAGGCACTATAGTTTTACGGTCAACTGGGCCATAGGCGTGCACAGGGTTGCAACAATGGCGGTGCATGACGTAGTTAAAAAAGACCTTGTCAGCAGGAAATACAAAAAAAAACGGTGAAGTAATAAGGAATTCAGATTTTGGAGGCACAGAGGAGCTGTATTTCAAAAGCTCAATGATATATGTCATGAAAAGGTTATTCTTACTCTCTGGTTCTTATAAAACATTAAATTTAAATTATACTGTTACAGTCATAATGCCTATACAGAGTGAGGTTTTATACACCCCTCCTTCATATTTGTCTAACTTTTGAATTGGTGGATGGAGTTTGAAATGATTTTGGATTTGGATATCTAACGAAATAAGCTTTCTAACGATATGTCACACAATATCCCCTATCCATTTAATTTTTTTTTAAAGTCTGTGTGCGCCGTAATGCCGTGGTTCGTAAAAACTAATTCATTAGAATGCACACGAAAAATTACTAAAGATATGCAAGTTTCATTTTAAAATGTAATCGAATGACCCAGTCAAAAATACACCCGGATGGGGTTACAAAAACTATCTGTACGTTATATGAAATCACAAAAGAAAGGAAACCAATGTATTCACATTGCATTTACATGGACATTCGTCGATCAAATGGAATCATGTTTCAGAATTCGTCAATCACATCTTCCAGCTGTGTGGAAATAGCTAGTGATTGTTCAATATACAGTACCATCAATGAGCTCAGCCTTTCCTGTGTCATCGTAGAACGCAGTTTTGTCTTCACGAGTGAAAGTTTTGAGAAGCTCCTCTCACACGAGCAACTAGTTACTGCGATTAAGTAAAAGCAGAAAGTTAAAAAAACTACTTAAATTATAACTCATTAATTTGCTGTAAATAAATATATGTATATCAGCTAGTTAACTTTCTGATTGCTTGATATTCTGATATAATGTTGGAAAAGGGAAAGGATACAGGAAGCTCTAAAACGAAGGGCTGGGTACATCGCAATATTATTCTGCTGATAAGTCATAATATTAATGTTTTTAATTTACAAATAATTGGCAAAGATATCAATTTCTCCCAAGTTTTGCAGATTTGTCGTGGCAAATGCAAGGGCTAAGGGGTGCCACCGAACCACCTGCATTCCCCGAGCGCACGCCTATGAACTGAGCTCCTGCTTTTTGGCGAAATCTGCGAATTTCCGCTCTTTACCGTGAATGGTGGATGGTTCGCTCTTACCACTGTGAATGGTCATTCAATCCGCCATTAGGGTGACATCCCTTAAGGTCACAACACTTTTACCTTTTTCCCTCCCCCATGAGTTCAGAAAAGATAAAAGTTTTGTGTCTGTTCTTATAAGCTTAATATACGATACGACTTGCACTCAGAGAACGGATATTATGTTTTGTTTCTATGTTTCAGAAGTGTAGAAATATTAACATTTTAGAATTTGCCCTTCTGATTAAGCCTTGCGGTGACAGATGTCCTCCTTCAGGATCTTGGGGTTACACTGGGGAGAAAACCGGTTTGGGTGGGGCTAATGCGATTCCCAAAAATTACTGAATGTAAGTGGATTTCCTTTCCCTCTCCACTCTTCTTAGACTCTCTAATTTATTGATACACGAAACGTGGTCCAAGAGGATCCCTTGCTTAAGCATTACCGAACATTCTCATAATACCAGCAATCCCCTACCTACATGGTCTTCCTTTTTCGCATTTAATACGGTGCTCTCAGTACAACATAGGTGTTCTTACCTAGAATTGGACTGATCACCGTGCTCTTCTCCTTGCTTCCCTTGCATTACTTAAGGATTATTCCATACTTTTGTCCTATATTTTAAACCACCAGTAGTCCACACATGACACAGCCGCCCTTTTCTGTCGGTCCTCCTGGACTTGTCGACGAGAAGCAATCTCTCAGTGACATGCTCCCACGACTCACTCTATTCCTTTTGCTCTTCATTTTAATGGGTTGCTATTTTTCTCGTGAGTTTTCATCCTTTTAAATTAGTAAGGTAAATTAAAGTTGTCTTTTTTATACAGTATATTGAACATAATCTATCTATATATCTATCTATCTATCTATATGGCTAAAATTAAGAATGGGTAGAAACGCGAATACCATTAATTTGAATGGTGTGTTAGTCACGATCGATCGGAGATTCATCGTGAAAGGTTAGTAGCTCAACTAAAGTCCTGCGCATTTGATCGCTTGTGAGTAAAAATGTTTTTTTTCGAAAGTGATATTTTTTAGCTTTTAATTTTGGCAAATGCAAAGAGTGCGAAGCAGAAATTGTGTGCGACCCCAAAACTTGACGAAGTATTGAGAATTATACTGCAAATGTAAGAAGTGCACCCCTGAAATCGAACACAACGTTGCATTGCTCATAGGAAAATAGTGTCTACTATGAAAGAACTGGGAAATACTGCATAACCAAATGACGAACAAAAATATTAATGCACAATAACGAGCTGACTGTCGAATAGAAGTACATTTCGGCTCCTTCGCTTGCAAAGCGACGTGACGTCCGACGTCAGCGCCATCTACCACGTTTATGATTCCAGACATCGATTTTTAGCCAAACTTACACGTTATCTCTTTTAGCCACTGTACCTCGGCACATCTAACTGCGAATTCAATAGACAGAACGTTGCTACGCAAGGATGAGCTGATAGAAATCTGCGTACTTCATAGGTTCAACACGACAGTCAAACGCGGCATTTGAACACACGTAAACACCTCGAGGATCACTCGCGATTCCATTACGTCGTTTATAATGGAATCGCAAGTGATTTCATTGAAACAGCATAATGTTATAAAATTAATCTTTATAGATCATTCCTTAAGGATGAGTCGGCTTTTATTCCAAGTGTAGGATAACCTTCACGTTCTGTATGGCGAAGGCGGCCATGAATAGATGCCTTCCTAGCAATAATTTTCTCTCACACAATCCACTACACTTGGCGCTTTCCGGTGAATCATCACAACCTAACCTCATTCACAAACCCGCTGTTCTTCGATAGTAAATCAGAAATCATTAAGTGTTATGTTTTGACAGTTTGATGTACCTGTTTGGTTAATCAGTTAAACCAGAATGCCTAGCACTGCATCACCTATTAGGTAAACTACTCATTGTGTTTTACATTTGCAGATCAAATTATCTTATCAAAACTGTTTTGCTTAAATTTCCTTAATTTACTTGTCAGGCGCATTTGTGAAACCTATAAAATATTCTGACGGGAAAATGGTGTGCTAAATACCACAACATCCAACATGGACATTCGTTCCATCTTCAGGAAGTATTAACAAATGTCTTTTTTCAAAAGAGTTCATTCCTTTAAGAGCATCTTCTTTTTATATCGCAGTGCTTTACACGTGAGGATATAATAAACACAAATATCTGTTCACCAAAAAAATGTTTTATTTCTCAAGCGCACGAATTAGGTACATGTACACAGCGTTCTTAATTATTTGCAACATATTATTTCGTGATTTAAAAAGTTATGTGCATTCCAGTTTACTGGAAGAATATCAGAACAAATGTTGTTACCATCGAAACTTAAACCAAACTCATCACCAATACCCAGCCAGTAAACTACGGGAAAGTTATCATGTCTCCTGGAGCCATTATGGCGGTCCCAGCTTCCTGGCAACGTGCACTGCCTTGTTCGGAAAAACTGTCTCTATTAAGAAACACCTTACACATATACGTAATAGTCAATCACATCATAATGGCATTAACAGCTGTTACTTTTCTCTTAACTGTTAAAAGTGCAAATCTCTTGCGCTCACTTTTAGCAGTATAAATCTACAACTCTATTTTCCTATTCTTCTTTCAACCTTTCCAATCAGGGGACCCTACCCCAAATCTATCTACTTCTTCTTCGCTCCATACAACTTAATGTGAATTGGACCTAAACCTTTTAAAAAAAAAAAAAAAAAAAAAAAAATACGTAATAGTATTCTTGGTTCGCAATGATGTTCAGATACTGCGTGACACCAAAACGCTGTTCTGAAGATATCAAGAAACCTAATGCTAGTCATAGAAACGGACCCCACTACATTACACCACCCGCACTAGCTTTTACAGTTAAAGCTTTTCAACTGGGATCCATTGATTAGCATCGCCCCGGTGGCTGAGGGATACGTAGTATTAGCTTCCAATCATTCGTCTGAGATGAGTACAAGCACGAATCACGAATTTCGGGTGAGGAACGGAAGGTGAGTTTGTCTTCTAGAACTAGATCTTTCCCTGTCCTGGGACCAGTGGCCCTAAATTAAAGACGGGTGACTGTTTACAGCCCATTCAGTTGCTGACGGTGGTAGTTTAACGATTCCTGCCGTTGACACCATTTTCTGCTTCATCCATCGGCGTGTATCAACTGAACACATTATTCAATGGACTAGATCACAATTTTCCAGTCCTCAGGTGTCCAATTTTGATAATTCCGCGCCCACTGCTGACAAATATGTCCGTGTTTTGCAGAGACGAGTGGAACACGGAAAAGACGTCTCCTTATGCTTTTATTTCCCATTCGCGCCGAGGCGCAACGGATTGTGTATGCTGAAATTATGTTTTCGACACCACCCTTGTACTGCGCGTATATTGCGTATTTCTTCCGTTATCTTGTACAATTTCTTCAGTCGATGTTGTCCTTGAAAAACGACCAGTCGTCTCCGCATACGGAAAGATCGCTGCCTGCTTGCTTGTTTTGCTGTCTGTGTAAAACTCACTGTGCAGCGTCGATAAATAGTTCTTGAATAGCCGAGAAGTGCCGTTTCTGGGACGCTTGCACCTGCCTACTTAGCGCCCAGCATCATGTCCTTTTCAAAGTAGTTTAAATTACGAACTGTTTCCATAGAATTTCGATCTACACTTTGCACATGTCCGGCACCTTTGCAGTGAGCTACTCATAAAGCCATCTCAACGACATAGTTCCGTACGTAAGCAAGAGGGCTCTCACTGAAATACTTGCCAAATCAGTCCTTCGTCTAAGGAGCGTGATGAGGTGGGGAGTTGTCTTGTTGAATGAAGGAATCATGCTGTGCGAAACGGCAGACATGGTGGAATTTAAGATGGTCGGTAAGTACATCAACATTGTATTATGAGGTGACAGTTAGTTCAATGTGTAAAATGGGTCCCAAGTTGTCACACGTAAACATGCTTCAGGACATTACACTATCTTCACTGGTTAGCAACACTCCACCTTAATCGTTGGGGTCAACGTACTCGTGTGGTCTAGATGGCACACGCATCACCCGTCGATGAGTTGTAGTTGAAACCTGGATTCGTCGCACCAAGTTATCGTATCCTAGTCTGCCACCGTCCAGTAGCGATTATTCTTCGCCCACAGCACACGTGCAGCCCAGAGACGTGCTGTTAACAAGAGTACTCGTTGTGAGAGTCAGCTGCTGTAGCCGCCCAGTCGAATGGTCTTTGCACAAATCTTTGTAAGTGTACCGTCGTTGTATGATAAAGGTTATCCTTACCGATGTAGCAGTCCATACCGAAGTTACGATAAGGAAAAAGGGCATTCACCATGTGTGAACAATTTCTAATCCAGAGGGAGTTTTGGCTGGCTGGTTTACTGTAATGTATCAAAAGAGTGTTCCAAAGAGAAGTCCTTGTAAAAGAATAAATCCTGGTAATAATAAGAAGAGACGCCACTCATCTGAATTGTAACTTGGCTAAGATATGCTGATGGCATTCAATTTCCAATATAGGTCTTGCTGAATGCGTTTATACGCAGCAATTACTAAGTTTGGAAAAATTTTAATGCGGCTAGCAGTCACATAACTAGTATTAAGAGCCCTTCAGCAATGCTCAAGGTTCCGCAAAGTTAGGAGTCCCAAGTAGGATTAAGAAAATAAAATTTAAACTCAAATTCATTGACAAAAAACAAAGATGAGAGTTGCGGAGGGAAAGAAAACCTCCCCAATTAGCAAGCAAAAGAGAGGGAATGCTCTTTTCATTTCGTTGGCAGGCTATGGCGTCAGCTGTGCAGGCGACGTCGTTGACATGATGCCAACCATTGGATTACACATTTAAAAGAGCTGAATACACATTCGGGGTAAATGTATTTTACAGATTTTTAGACATATCGAAAGCTTGGAAACTTATTTCTATTTTACGCCGACAAATTCGGATTACTACTGTAGCTTTATTATAACAAGTATAGTTGTACTGTTCCTCGTGATTAATGGTACCAGCTCATATAATAGCCATTATTGATACAGTTCTCAGTTTCATTGTGATCACGGAAAGGCAGTTCTTGATGTGCGAAAAAGCTTCTTACATTTATTAAAACCACGGCATAACGATCACTATTCAACATGTCATTGTGTTTTACTGTTTTGCTTTATAGGATTTTGTTTGATATAACTGCATTTTTCTTTCGGATTTTTCAAATGCTTTGTCGCACCGACCCCAGTAGGAATGGCGCTTTCCAGTGCGTCATCACAGTTTCATCCAATGGCCACTGTTTTCCGATAGCCAATCAGAAATCATTAGAATTATGTTTTGACAGTTTGACGCACTCGATTGGTTACTGAATTGAACCAGAATGCCTCGCACTGCATAAATGGGTAAACTACTCATTGTACTTTACATGTACAAATAGATCTCATGGTACAAATTAGAATCGTTTAACTAAAATTCCCTTAATTATGTTGTGATGAGTCATTTTGGCAACCATAGAAGCTTCTGACGGGTAAATGGTGCAATAAATACTGCAAAATCAGAATGGATATGCGTACCATCTTCAAGGAATACTAAATACTGTCTTTTTTTAACCGACGTCTTTCGGTTAAAAGCATCTTTTTCCCTGTCGCAGTGCTTTAGAAGGAAGGACATAATAAACATAAACATCTGTTCACGTCGTTGTTTCACTGAAAAATATTTTATTTCTTAAGCGCTCGTTCTAGTTATATTTACACATGATCTCAATTTTTGCAACACATTATTTCGTGATTTGGGGTCTTCAGTGGATTCTGATTTACAGAGAGGATATTAGATCTAATACTGTTGACTCAGAAACTTCATTAAACCGAACTTATCACCAATCCCCAAACAGTAAACTGCGGAAACAGTATCATATCAGCTACAACAAAATTGTACTAACAGGAAAGTATCTCAATTGCTCTTGGAGGTCTTTGTTGAGAGATTCAAATTCTATCCGCATCTTATTCTGAAAGGACATAATGCTACGTATTGTTAATAAAAAGGTTCACACAATTTCATAGAATCGGAAAACGCATCGTTATGAAAGGTTTTCATCTAAGCTGAAATCAAAGTAGTTTGATTTAGTACGCATTAATTATTTTTAGTTTGAATTTGATATATTTAAATTGGTTTTATTTAATTCAATTAAATTAAAATATGATATTTCTTTCGATATGAACTTTTCCCCCAACGAAAGATTTGTCTGCAGCATTTCATTCAAAAAACAAATATACATTAAGGAAAATCCCAGAAGTTTCAGTAAGCAGTTTTTCGGGAATTTTCTGATATTTTAAGAACCGCCTCTTGGCGATTTAATGAAGAAAACAAAGTGCAACTCAAAGGAAAGAGCCGAGTCGTGCCACACCTTTGTGAAAAAGTGAGTTTAGAACGTCCATCAGACACGTTCTGGCAAGCTTGGCGTCAAGCATAATATATCCTGAACTAGTAAATTATTAGGACCTCCTACCTAATAGTTACAAGCCGGGCGTCTCTTAGCCTTCAAAACAACCCAGATTCGATGTGGCATAGATTCGGCGAAATGCTGGTGTCGTTCTATTGGTATGTTCAGCAAAGGGGATGCGATGGTGTAAGTGAATTACCGAATGTTGCTGGCGTAGGTTCTCTGTTACGTATGTCTCTGTCGATCTTATCTCACAGGTGTTAAACTAGTTTACGACCTGGGGACTGTGGCGCCCCATTTTAGCACTGTGAAGTCCCTTTCGTTCTCCTGCAGCCACTTTGTGACGATTCGAACCTTGGGGAACGGCACGTTATCCAGATGAACGTAACCTTTTCTATAAAGAAACACCACGCGCATGTACGGGTGTTCCTGGTCAGATACCTCATGGCATTAAATGCTGGTCCAGAAGTAAAAATAAAACCAGTGCTCGTCAAAAAACAGGCACCAGACCATTACATCAATTGCACTAGCTCAAACAGTTAATGCTGGGCAACTTGAACACATCGATTTGTGCCATCTCTCTCTCTCTCTCTGTAGCTAAAATATGCGAAACGTTGGTGACTAACCATTCGTCTGAGATGAGGCCAGATTCTAATCACGGGTGAGGCATGAATGGAGAATTTATCTCTTCTACAACTGTCTCTATCCCTTCCGTAGAACCAGTGCCCCTGGATCAGAGACGGGTTACTTGGAGAACATTCAACATTGGAAGCATTCACCATTCCTTACCCTTGAAAAAGTCAAGCTGAATGGGTCTCAATATTTCCGCCTTTCACCTCGCTGGTATTTCCTGTTTGGTTCATTCCAGTGATGTCGCGTGCCCATTTAGGTTGGGTATGCGCTGTCATGAAAAAAAACACGCAAAAATGTTATTATGTATACGGAGCTGCAAAATTCACGTATTGATTTTGAACGTATGAAAGCATTTCTTTTATTTAGTGGTCATCAAATTACTTATGGTAGATATCTTTATATACACTCAATCAGGGGCGGATCTATGCTGTAGGGGGCCCGTCTCACTGAAGCTCTTGGGGGCCCCTCGTTTTGAGACACATCCGGGTTCAGGGTATATTTACTACAATTTTTAAATGTACTATAATCAATTTTATCATCAAATAATTCTATTATTATTCTATATTGTAACAAAGAGAAACACTATTTCATTTACTTACAAACACAGCATCATGTTCATAAGAAATTCCTCCTGGCTTTAATTGCAGCAAAAGTGTCTATGACTTCACTATAATTTACATGATTCAGCGCATTACCGTCTATATACAGTAATGAAAAACTATTCAAATGCTCTTGAAAAAGTGTTGATCGTAAATAGTTTTTAACTCTTTTAAGAGCACTAAATGATCTTTCACTACTTGCATTAGACATTGGTAAAGTAAGGAAATTTTTAAGAATTTCTTCCACGTTTAGAAATGCCTTTTTGAAACTGTCACTGCCCACAAGCCGTTTTTAGCAATCTTCCGGCCTGACTGAGGATTGATCTTGATCCATAAGATTCACAAAACGACGGAAGTACTGCAGCTCATCACAAAACAGTTTTCCACCTGTCATTCGAATATACCTAGGAAATATTGCTCAGGTCACATGTCGCAAAATGGTCATGTTCATCAGTAAAATCTCCTTTGAATAGGTCGAACACATGCTCTCATTGCCATAAAAATCCGCGCACCAAGAAAAAACCGTGCGATAAACGCGAAACTAGGCGAATAGCTACAGGGAGGGCGGACATGCAAATGATTAAAGTTTCTTGCGATTCCGCATGCCCGTGAATCCAAGACTGGCGCTGCGATCGCAATCCTTTGGGCTTATAAGACGCCGCGCAAGGGACCCCACATTCATGCCAAAGTGCATGGTAAGAGTCAGGTGAGATCCCTGAGCGATAGACATGCCAAGGAACCGCCGCTGATGTGAGTATGGGCAACTGACGGAGTTTGAACAAGGCTGTATCGTCGGGATGAGAGAAGCAGGGTAGCCGGCACACCGAATTGGCCGCCATTTTGGCCGGTCGGACAGTACAGTCCAGTCGCGTTCGGTGCAATGGGCACGGGAAGGCACCTAGACACGGCAGACTGGCTTGGACGACACAGACACACCTCCAGCAGAGAGGACCGAGGGATCGTAAAGGCGGTACGCACAGATGCAACGACGTCCTTGTCCAATATCCAGAGACATGTGGCGGCTGTACAAGGGACTCTTGTGTTCGCCAGAACCATTTCCGGACGCCTGACAGAAGCGAATATGCACTCTCGACGGCCCTTACGTTTTCTGTCATTAACACTTAACCATCGTCGGCGTCGATTGCAGTTGTGTCACCAGCGAGCAACGTGGGGTGCTACAGGCTGGCAACGTATAATATTTAGCGACTAATCCCGCTTTTGTATGGAATCAGACGACTACCGTGTCAGAATGTGGAGAACCTCGGGTGAGCGCTACCATCCCAACCTCACTGTACAGCGGCACTCGTCCCGAACTGCAGACGTGATGGTCTGAGAGCCATCGCGCATAACAGAAAGACATCACTCGCAGTGGTCATAGAGACGTTGATAACCCAGCGTTACGTACAGGAGATCCTGCGGCCCCATGGGCTGCCTTTCCTGGCGGGGCGGTCCGGAGCCATTTTCCAACAAAATAACACCCGTTCGCGCACGACTCGGGTTTCCCAAGGCTGTTTACGTCACGCTTCGACGCTTTCGTGGCCTGCCAGATCGCCTGATCTCTTTCTCATCGAGCACGTGTGGGACCAGATGGGGCGCCATCTTTATGTCTTAGTGTTCGTGATTTAGAGCGTCAGTTGGAAGAAGTGTGGGCCAGTCTGTCCCAGGATAACATACGGCGTCTTTTTGATTGCATGCCGGACCGTATCACCGCATGTATCCGAGCACGAAGCGATCCGACGCGGTACTAACGCTGACCGGAATGTGTACCGTATGTCCGCGGGAAATCGTCCTGCTGCTGTGATATTGTAATCACTTCTGCCCTATGTACCATCTCACTGCTAAAATATCATTTCAATCCGACGCCTCCTTCTTGGTGCGCGGATTTTTATGACACTGAGTGTATCATAACTTTGCTTTTCTTTACTCCAGCTCAACTACCAGGTTGTCACAAATAGCATTCAGTATCTGCACTCGAAACTCTTCTTTTACCCTCCAGATGAACTTAATTATCTGTACTTTCTCATCAGCAAAGCTCTTTTTATTCTCTTCTTGTAACTCTCATCTTTGTCTGGTTGCTCGACAGATGTAGACAAAGCCAAGGCTTCCATGTCAGTGCCAGAATAAGCGTTGCGTACGTCATCAAAGAAGAGCTTCAGAGACTGAAATAGATCTACTGCCATCTTCTTTCTGCAAGGATTTGTTGACATTGTCAATTCGTTGCAACAGCCAGTCCCACAAGACAGTCATGAAGGCAGTTTCATACTTGTCAAACTTTTATGCCAATGATTTTGCCTATGGTTTGGCTAAAGGTTTTCAGTTTCAGACTCATAAAGTTTAATTAATGCTTTTCTAATATCACTATAAGCTCCTCGTAAGGCTGACATAGCATTAGCTCTTGCTGACCATCGAGTGTCACTCAACTGTTTCACAATGTGTTAATGTGATTGAAGGTGGGATTTAAGAATTTCCCAACGATGAGTGGAGGCCGTAAAAAAAGTATATACTTTTTGAACAAAATCAAAGTAAGCTTCAGCATATCTGCAGCATTATTGCCTACTAAATTCAACGAATATCTTGAGCACGGCACATAAAATGCTGTAGGACTTCTTTCCATTACTTTTGTTTGATGGCCAGCATATACGCCTGACATGTTCAAGGTACTGTCATAGCATTGGCCACTTCAGTTTTTTATATCCAGCCCTAGATCTGGAGTCTTCTTCAAGACAGCATCATTCAAATACTTCTCTGTGTGAGATAATACGGGCAAGAAACCAAATAATCGCTCAACAGTTTTTTCATCAGTTTTTACATACCTCAAAACAAAGAGAGTAGAATCAGGAGTAGAATCGGCGATAATTGAAAATTACTGTGAATTTTTAACCTCCTCAAGTTTTTCCGCCGTTACATTTAATATCTCATCATATGTTTGGTGAGATAAGTACTTTGTTCTGCTTGAACCACAATGATCTTTCAGAGAATCATCAAACTCTGCAAGATACTCCATGCAAGTTAAAGAAATTACCCTTATTTACATTTTCAGAGCATTCAGTTTCTGTGTGACCTCTGAGAGGGTGTGAGAGTCTTGCAAGTAGCTTCACAGTAGCCACTACTTGATATGGTACTTGCCTCCAATCGCCCTTCTCTTTTTTACACTTTCCAACCGTAGGTTGAAGAAGCGTATATACTCCAGCTTTGTCCGTCTGTCCGCACGATAACTGGTGTAAAAATGGTTCGATTTCGATGAAATTTTAGTATGTGGTAGGGAACCACCTGGGGACGAACCCTATTGAAAATGGGACAAATGGGGTCAAAGGTCACGACGTAGGAACAGAATCATTCCATTGCCCTTATGCGTCATAACTTGCGTAAATATGGTTCGATTTAAATGAAAGTTTACTATGTGGTAGGGGACCACCTGGGGACGAACAATATTGTAAATGGGCAAAATGTGGTCAAACGTCAGGGCATAGGATTGCGATCAATTCCATCGCCCTTATCCCATATTATTAAGGTGGACGTCAAGTAATTTTGCTTCCTATACTTCCAATGGAAAAACTTTTGTACATATTTCCTTCACAAATGTGTTCCCAAGGATGAAAATTCGAACATCGATTAAAAAAACTTCATATTATAACTTGGAAAACTTAATATTTTCTAAAACATAACCATAATTATATTAAAAATCAATAACTTTTCCTTTGGTGGTGTTGAAACCAGGAAAAAGATGGCGCGACCTGTACTTTGATGACGTCAGTGGACAAATAAATGTTGGATTGCATAATTACGGTTATGGTTTAGAAAATATTAAGTATTCCAAGTTATGAAATGAAGCTATTTTAATCGATGTTCAAATTTTCATCCTTGGGAACGCATTAATTGTAAAGAAAATGTGTACAAAAGTTATTATTGTAAAGAAATTATTGTAAAGAAATGTGCTCTAAGAATTTTGATGAAAGTCGCTAACTGACCGTTTTCTGGCACTAGAAATCGATTTAGCTTGATCTCGACTCTAGGAGAATTCGTTTAGTGGGTTAAATAACCACCCCGAATTATAACGTTTTTAGTGTCATGGCGTTGTTCCATTAATGTTAAAAATGCTTAGAAATCTTATGACGTCGCAATCTCGCATTTGAGAATGTTGTCGCGCGGTCACGCCATCTGTCTCATTACGTCACGCGTTGTGTGTGGATCCTATTAAAGTTTTATGACGTCCCACTCTTGCGAGCAGATGGTCACGATTCCCATCTGCCTCAATACCTCACGCGTTGTGTGCGTATGTCCGTCCGCACGATAACTCGCGTAACGATCGTTCCATTTCGATGAAATTTTAGTATCTGGTAGGGGATCACTGGGAAGGAACCCTATTTAAAGTGAACGAAATGGGGTCAAAGGTCAGTACATAGGAGCGGGATCCATTCCACTGCTGTTATGCGTCATAACTAGCGTAAAAAAGTTCGATTTCGATGAAAGTTTGGTATGTGGTAGGGGACCACCTGGCGACAAACCCTATTGAAAATGGGCGAAATGGGGTCAAAGGTCAGGACATAGAAGCGGAATCACTTCCATCGCCATTATGCGTCATAACTTACGTAAAAATGCTTCGATTAGGATGAAATGTTAGTATGTTGTAAGGGCTTGCCTGGGGACGAATTCTATTGAAAATGGGCGAAATGGGGTCAAAGGTTAGGACACAGGAGCGGGATCTATTCTATAGCCCTTGTGCATCATAAATTAGGTAAAATGCTTCGATTGCGACAAAACTTTATCATGTTATTTCGGAGGTATACCGAACCGGTTCTATTAAATATCATCGAAATGGGATCAAAGGTCAAGGCACAGGACCGAGATTTATTCCACAGCCATTATTCTCATAACTTGAGTGATAACTTGAGTAATGATTTCTGGTATGTTGGAAAGCGTATTATAATCAGTGCATTGCATGATTTTACAAACTTGTTTAATCTGAGGCATTAGTTTAGAATTAACTCTCTCGGATAATTTATTCCTTGTAAGCATATTGATCGTGCCTGTCATGTGAGACTTCGAGATTTCATGATTTCTTAAAACTTTTTCCATACAAGACCTTTCATAAAATCCATCAATAAGAACCCTATCTAATTGTTTATGGTCGGGAAAAAGTTTATACACAGAGCAGTAAACATATTTAGGTGTTTCAGAAAAAATTAACCAGAGTCTTTCTTCTTTTGTTCCTTTTGTCTTCAACCTATAAAAGTGATTTTCATTTATGTTCCTGAAATACGTTTTCCCAGTATCAGAAAATACTTACCTCAGATTTTTTAGTTCTTCTTTATTTTCATGTTTGTTTCTAATAAAGTAATCTATCATATTAGAGGTGGGGTTAGAAGTCCACAAAGCTATATCAGTACGATAATATGAATTCATTGAACAGGTAGGCCTACGCTCTTCCTCTCGATTTATTGATTCATGATCTTGGTTAATTATTTGGTCTGGCTCTGAGAGCTGACAATTAAAATCATTCAATGGCAAAAGGGATGGTTCCTCACATGAATCTGAGCAGCTGGAGTTAAGATTTGATTTTATTAAAATAGCGTTATCATCGTTGTTATCTAAAATTTAATGGTGTGGGTCCTGTGTAGGTTCCCGTTGCACATTTCCTTTTGAAGCACATGAATCCGGAGGTTTTTGCTAAATTTGCTCATCAGCGGTATGACCAATTTACAGACCGCAGTTAGTTTAGGGTAGCCAGTTTACTGTAGTCAGTAGCAAGTTTTATGATAAGAGCGTTACGTATAATATATTGTGCTTGTAGTTGGTAAGGTGTGCTACTCTGTAAAATTGGTAAGGTGTGCTACTGTGCAAAATTGGTAAGGTGTGCTACTTAAAAAACTGAAAATAAAAAAAAAACACAAAAGCACAAGCTGTTAGAAGGTACAACGAAGTAAATTTCTCCGTCATTTTTGATCCACGCCGGGAAACGAACCCAAATCCACTTATTCCGGAAGAAGTCGCTCTACCAACTGAGCTACGCGGATGTTCGTATCGCAGCTATCTGCCTTTATGTCGTGTTCGTCCTGCGGGGCAGGCGCGTAGCATCTCCCCCCCCCCACACACACACACCCGAAAGAGGGCAGGTGGCATGGCCCACGGGTCAGCCGTGACCATGAGTTTTCGTAGGCAGTCATCCGCTGTAGAACGTGCACTTCAGAACTCCCAGTCAATCTGATGTGCGGAATGCAACGTCACACACATTTATTTTTCGAAGCGCTGAAGAAAGGATTCTCCTATTTTTCCTATCTCGCGGTGTGGAAAGAACATTACACCATTGCGAGATCTTGAACGGCCGGGTCATCCGGGAAGTTCGGGCGCCATTATAACGAAGTAAATTTCTTCGTCATTTTTGGTCCACGCCGGGGATCGAACCCGAGTCCACTTATTCTGGAACAAGTCGCTCTACCAACTGAACTACGCGGACGTTCATTGTCGCTGCTATCTGCCTTTACATCGTGTGCGTCCTGTGAGGCAGGCACGTCTCAAAGAGAATTCCAACTTTGAAAAAGGAGTGACTATCCAGTTAAGTAATGAACTTCCGAAATAACGGAAGAGATCGCCATTGGATGCCGGGAAAATGCTCCTCTTTCTTTTGCAGATGAGCATCGGCGTCGTCTGTCGGTGCAGGTAGTAACTAGAAACTCACAGCCCAGGGGACGCTGCTTAAAAATAAATGAAAGTGCTTGAACTTATTTATTGTCATTCGTTTAGGAGTTTAACGAGCACTGTGAGTAACTTGATGGGGTGAAAGCAGTCTATATTCCTGTATACATGGGTACCCCTACAGGGAAGGGAAGAAGCCAGCACCGCAAAAGAAACACAACATCCATGCCTGAAAGGTATTTGAACCGGGATCAATCTCGGGCAAATGATCAGAAGCCAGAGAGAAAATGCTCCTCCTACTTTAGCAGATGAGGATAAGCGTCATCTATCGCCCCTGGTAGTAACTGGAAACTCACAGCCCAGGGGGAGGACGCTAAATCCCCTCACCAGATTCGAACACGGTCCGATCTTGGACGAATGACTACTGCGACACCGGAGCTGCTGCAAATTTATCTTGCACACAAAGGTAGTTAAATATATTATATAGGCAAATATTGTAGTCATAGTATTCTTCAGTTCCTCATACGAAGACAAACAAACAAACCATTCGGTTAGGTTACAAAGAGGATAAAAGACTTCAAGAGCCAATTTTTGAAATATCAAAAGAAACAACCCTGGTTACACGTAACTAACAAAATGATGAACGGTAAGCAACGCAAGTGTACTGGGTTTACTACAAGGAATGAAAGAAATAGAAAATTCGTACTAAAAATTGTTTTCAACGAGCTCTGTGAAAATGCATTTCTGACTTGAGCAGTCTTTTAAACATAAAGCATTACATAACGTTTACATATGACATAGCCATTAAAGTAAAACTAGCCCTATCCTAAACTGAAGTAGCTATCTATTAGATCAGGGCCGGACTGGCTAATGGTTGGCTTCACCGGCTGTGATATCATGTTGGCCCCAAATGCTCAATGACCCCCCCCCCCCCACACACACACACCTCTTCTGTATATTGCACCAAAATTGGTAAGTAATATAAAATCGAGGAAAATTGTTGTATTATATTATTTATTGACTAAATTACTAAAAGATAAACACATATATTACACAAGCGTTACATTGACTTGTCTTGTAATGATTGACCTTGGTTTAGGCACTAAATGTAATTTGATTAGAATTCATTCATTGATCGTTATTAATGTACTTACGCAGTCTATCGTTACAACTTAAGCATTCTAGCCTTAATAATAATAATAATAATAATAATAATAACAAGTGGATTAATAGATGTGAAAAACAACTAAATACTACTACTACTACTAATAATAATAATAATAATTACGACTGTGAGATACAACCCGATGTAGCCATCCCTACCAATCGTCCAGATATAGTATTAATATCATATGACAAAATGCATAAGGATGCAATCGTTATTGACATATCGATACCGTCACATTCTGAATAACTGAACACTGTATTCCGAATATTATGCAAGCAATTCCACATATATTTCTAAAAATGAGCATATATGTGGTACTAGTCCTAGAGACTAAACAGATGTTCATATATGTCCACTTATTATCACCACAACTGATATAATTCCTCAGACTCTTATAGTTCAGCTTGATAGTAAGAGTTATGCGCAAGACCCAAAGTTAAGGCAGCAGTGAATCGCCATATGAACCACATCATACAGCGATTTGTTTATTTTTTTTTTGATTGGAGATTTAACGACCACCGTGAGCAACTCAATGGGCTATAAGCAGTCGCCCGTCCCTAATTTAGGGTCACTGGTTCCAGGGAAAGGAGAGAGCCAGTGCCGAAAGACAAACACAACACCCATGCCTCACCGGGATTCGAACCCGGACCCCTTCGGACGAATGATCAGAGGCCATCGCTTAGACCACCGCGCCACCGGGGCGGCAGCGATTTTGAACCATGAATGACCGTGTCTGTATTTAACTTGATGTCCGTACAATAAGTGGACCATGGTATAGGTGGCATTGCTGTAGATGAGTGAAATAAGCTATAATAACAAAGAGAATTTCAATAATGATTAGATCGTTTCTAGAAACAATTTTCCAAAAAGTGGTCCATAATCTGGGCCCTGTGATGCCATAGCGGTAATCACGTCCTGCATCTAAGGATAGTAACGTGATCAGTTTTCTTCCGGAGAAATTGTTCTGCGATTTGGTATAACAATAACAATAACAATAATAATAATAATAATAATGACAGTCCCTAAACTCAGGTTCAGTCCTTTGCCATTAAGCCTATGGTTGGTCCTTTAAAAGGGGAACGTGTAGTCCTCATAGACCGCTGACACATAACTGCTGCGCCGCGAGTTCACTCGGACTACACTTAGAAAGAAGGGAACAGTGTTGACTGGACAGTAGATGGCAAAAGGTGCAAAAAGAGTTATAGATAAAGGAATACATTCCAAGGCGTCAAGAAAAAAAATTGTAATCTCCTACAGGTGGGCATTGGCAAGTGACCAAGTGACCATGACGCTAATTTATTGGTATACATGTACCTAGCTGTCAAGTAGTGAGCACAAGCCGGATTAAATGCAAAATTTGGTGATGAGGGAGGGGTCAGGTGCTGCTAAGTGAATAAATCCATCAAGCTACTCCAAGAGAAGTCTAATTGTCTGCTAATGCAGATGTTGTTGAAAAATAGTATATACACATGGTTAATTATAAGCTGGACAAAATGAAGTGAATTGTATATACAGCGGCATTTGGTATCAAGGCCTAAAGCAAAGGCAACTGCTCAGGTGAGTTCAGTTGCCTACAATAAGCCGAGAGAGTTTGTATTTAATGCCATTGTGAAAGCCACATGCTACTTTATTGAGGTTAAGCAGTGAATGGTTGTAAGGGGTATGAGCAAAAAACGGCTTATGACAACAGAGCCAACACACAGGAGCTAATTGCTGGAACTAGAACCCAGAGTAAAATTGCCCGCAGTAAAAATTGGGCATGTTGCTAGTTGTGTTCTACGTAGGGTTCAAACAGAGACATGCACACACGCTTTATTCGTTTTATATAAGTGTGAGATGTGCCTAAAAACTGATCTGATTCATTTAATATCGTAACCCACAATGTGAGTTGCTTCTAATATTGAGATGATTCTTTTAACGGCATGAGTGACAGTGCGAGTTATACCCAGTATTGAGTTGATTCGTTTAACGTCATGACCCTATGTGTGAGTCAGACCATACATTCAGTAATTCCATTGAGTTACGGAAATAATTCAGTCACCGTCATGTCCTTAGAAGTAAGTCAATAATACGGGATAAAATTACGTGTGAATATAAATAAACTGCATAAGGAAAACAGTAAGTTTATATTGAGACGTAATGGAAGCTACATACTCAAATCTGAGTGGGTGGGTCATAATATTGGGTAGTATTACGTTATTCCATAACGGAGCCGAAAACCTAGCCCAGAGGAACTTCTTGTATTTACAAGAATTCATGAATTATCAAGATCCACAGTATGAGGTGTATAACGTACAAGTTTTTCCGCGCCGCACCTGGATTCCGGGTCCCCCTCACTCCGGAGTAAGTCGCGCTCCCAACTGAGCTACGCGGACATGTGCTCTCACTGCTATCTGCTTTTATCTCATGTGTGTCCTGCGGTGCAGGCACGTCGAACCTCCCCCGAAAGAGGACAGGGGTATGGCCCATGGGTCAGCCGGGACCATGCATTTGAGAAATCCCAGAGAATTTTTTATGTGTGGAACGTAACGTCACACTGATTTATTTTTCGAAGCACTGATTCTCATTCTTCCTGTCTCGCCGTGTGGAAAGAACATCACATCATTGCGAGAAACTTAACAGTCGGGTCATCCTGGAAGTTTGGGTGCCAATATAACGTACAAGTTTTTCCGCGTCAGGCCCCCTCACTTCGGTGTAAGTCGCTCTCCCAACAAAGCTACACTGACATGTGCTCTCACTGCTATCTGCCTTTATCTCATGTGCGTCCTGCGATGCAGGCACGTAACAGTTGTATCAGATTTTTAAGCTGCTAGGAACAGATACTACATGATGAGCCGTTTGTTAGAAAAGTGATAAGGTAGAATTGCACATATATGTGTATTTTTTTTAAGAACAAAAACTTTATTCAGTAGAGAACTGAAATATACTGACAAAAAACAGAAATGATTGAGCTGATACGTTTAACAGCATTACCCACAATGTAAGTTGCACTAAACTGGTTGATTCGTTTAGCGTCAGGACTCACGATACGAGTTGTATCTGTTTTTGAGTTGTTTCGTTTAATATCATGACCCATAGTGTGAGTCAAGACACATCAAGTAATCACATTGAGTTACAGGAACAATTTGCTTAACGTCGTAACCTTCAAAGTGAGTTGATAGTACAAGAGAGAGAATTTTTCACACGTGTGAATAAAAATAAGCTGCTCAAGGAGAAAAGCAACTTTAAATTGGGATGCAATAGAAATCACATAAACAAATCTGGATCGGCTGGTCGAAGAACAGTGTAATATTAGTTTATCCCATAACAGAGGCAAAAGCCAGTCCTGATAGATTCCTGTATAAATAAGAACTCATTGGAGCACAAACGCAGGGGGCTTTGGGGGCTTAAGCCCCCTCCAAGGAGATTAAGAACGATGGACTTCACAAAATAAACATTCAAAATTATTATTTTACATGTTCAAAATATTATATAGTGTCTGACATGGTGTCTTCTTTCCAAAGCCCAAAAGAGATTAAGAGCGACGTACATCACAAATTAAACATTCAAAAATATTACAGGGTTTTTCAGAAAATTGGATATCATTTGAGATGTAAATATCTGAGTAACTAAACAATCTACGCAAATAAAATTAAACACGCTTGATATTGAGCAAAATAACATTTATTCATCAAAATTTGAATGACAAATTCAAAGGTATGTGGATTTCTTTCCCAAGTACATACATGAAAAACTACCGAAATGACACTTTAACTATTTTAACTCCAATGTTATAATGTTTACTATATACATTAGAAAACATGATATAATAAAATATATACACACATGAGACCTTTCGGTACCCAAAGTGGGTACCATCTTCAGATGCTGTTAAAATTTACCAAACGAACGTGACAAGTACTGCGATATTTATATAAGACACACAGTCGTAATGACGTAACAAGTATGAAACGGGCTTAACAAATCAGAGAGTGGGACAACATTTGTTACTGGTCAAATATAACAGTAATAGGTTAAGTCTATTGATTTATTGATACCTAACTCGACAAACCCAAGTACGTTTCAAACGGTATAGGTATACATTCTGGTAAATTATCATTACACACTGTATTCCCATATTTCATAATATACAAACTCTCAACAAATTTTAAAGTTGATCTAGATTTTGGTGTGTTGAGAATTTTAATCTCGTCCCAGGCAGGGAGGTAATAACCTTGGTTTACAAGTCGTGCTAAAGCTGTGGTTGTATCTCTATTTTTAACATCATATTTATGTTCTTTTAATCTAGCTGACATTGAACGAAAAGTGAAGCCTATGTACACTTTTTGTTGTTCATTTTCTTTTATGTTGTTAAGAGGGATAATATATACACCATGTTTCATATCAATAGGCACAGTGTCTCTGTCTTTCAGAAGTAAGGACCTAATGTTGTTTGTGTTTATTCCAATATCAAAATCATATTTATGACATATCGTTTTCATGGAATAGCACAGTTTTGGTACAAAGGGAAGAGAACCAAAGTATTTTCTTTGTTTTGGTTCATATACAGATGATAATGTTGTAGCCTGTTCCTTTTAATCTTGGTTACTATCCTGTGTATGGTTTCATCTGGATATCCATGATTACGTGCGATATTATAAATGGTATCCATTTCTTGTTTTCGAAGAGCTGTGGTGGCGGAATGAGTGAAAGCTCTTCTTATAAGTAACGATATCGATGATTCCTTGTAGCTCCATGGGTGTGCCGATGCCCAAGGTATTAGTATCGTATCTGATTCTGGTTTTCTATATACTGAATGATTAATAGTTGATTTAGATGGGTTTCTAGTGAGCATGATATCTAGAAATGGTAAATTATAATTACTTTCATATTCTACAGTAAACTTTATAGTGTTAAATACATTTGATAACTCAGATACAAATGTTGATAGGTATTCCAGAGGATGGTTCCAGAGTACCAAAATATCATATACATCTCTGAGATATAATATAGGTCCGTACTCTGTAACTACATCGCTGGCCACCTAAATGCAACACCAAGAAGGAAGAATCCGATTGGCCTGAAATTCGCAGCATGCGTCACGCGCGAGAGGACATGCAAACGATTAGCATTGCAGGGCATATGCAAATCATGTGCGCCCAGCACGCCAACGAGAAGCACTATAAGAAGGGTGCACAGAAGGCAGGTTGTAAGTAGTGGAAGTGTGTTGTGCTGCCGGACCTGTACGTGGGAAGCTTTCTGAAGCCTCGTCGCAGAAAACGGCAGTCATTCCAGCACGTTTCGGAGTTCGACAGAGGACGAATAGTGGCTTATCGCGACAGCGGTTTATCGTACCGAGACATCGGCGATCGTGTGGGACGACATCCAGCCACAGTGAGGCGAATATGAATTCGGTGGGTGCAGGAGGGACGGACGGACCGACGTGAGCCACCGAACGAGAGGACCGGCATGTTGTGCGGCGGGCATTGGCGGCTCGCACCGCCACATCACGAACGTTAGTGCAGGAATTAGGGTGTGTTGCGCAACAACCTGCGTAATCACGTACCGTTCAACGTCGTCTGCAGGATCGGAGACTTGTCGCACGGCGCCCATTGCTGCGATTACCATTGACGTTACACCACCGGTAAGTGCGGCGGCAGTGGGCGGTTGAACGCCGCACCTGGACTACGGAATGGCACGACATTGTCTTCTCCGACGAATCCCGCTTCTGCCTGCAACACCACGATGATCGGATCAGCGTGTGGCGGCACCGCGGCGAGAGACTGTATGACGCCTGCATTATGCAACGCCATACCGGTACGTCGCCTGGCGTTATGGTTTGGGGCGCAATTGGATATGACACCCACACCCCTCTGGTACGCATCGCCGGTACACTCAACAAACACCGTTACATCTCCGACGTTTTGGAGCCTGTAGTCCTCCCTTACCTGCAGGACCTGCCAGCGGCCACGTTTCAACAGGACAATACGCGCCCGCACGTGCCACGCATCGTGCAACAATTCTTTACGGCCTGCCAAGTGTCACTGCTGCCGTGACCAGCCTGTTCTCCCAATATGTCGGCTATCGAACACGCCTGGTCGCTGATCGGCTACCGAGTGACCCTGCAAGCACCACCCGAGGCTACGCCTGATGAACTGTGGCAACGTGTGGAAGCAGCCTGGACCGACATACCCCAAGCCCACATCCAAAGCCTCTTTCGTTCGATGCCGCGGCGTATAGCGGCCGTAATTGCCAGCCATGGGGGCCACACGAACTATTGATATCTCCGTGTTCCGCAAGTCGCACGGGCCTGTAAGCTCAATTGTTTCATCTTTGTATCTGTTGTTATGTGTCCAGAAAATCTGACTTTGCTATCTCGTGACCTTTTTGGTGTTACGTTTTGGGTGGCCAGCAGTGTATTTGACTGAAGAACTTTGTTTTCCAATTCTTGCAAGCAGGTTTCTGCAATGGTTGGGGAAAGGGGAGATCCCATTGGTGCCCCTTCGCATTGCCGATATATTATCTCATGGAACTTAAAGTAAGATCTCTTGTAAACTAGAAATAGTGCTTGTAATACAGCTTCCACCTCAGGAGATGGGGTGCCCAATGTCAAAAGAGAGGATGTTATGATGTCATGTACCTGTTGTACTGGAACACTCGGGAACAGAGATACAACATCTAAGGAAAGCATGGTAAAGGGTTGTGTAATTGGAGAAATTGATTTAATTCGATCCAGTACTTAAGTGGAATCGGTAACAGAAAAAATTGAGTTATTAATGAGAGGTCGCAAATATTGAGCTAAGGCTTTTTCCAGTGGGCGGCTAAGGCTATGTTGAGCAGCAACTAATAATTAAAGGGGGTGTCCAGTCTTATGTAACTTTAGTTTTCCAAATAATTCTGGGACTCTAGGTCCTGATGGGTTAAATAATTTTGAAGTAATGGAAGTGGGAAGTAGTGAATGATTTGTTTAAGCTGTTAACAGCTGTAATTGTAGCAATGACTGGGTCTTTAGGGATAACACAGTGTGGTATGGATTCAACAGAAAGTTTCATTTTGTCAACAGTCACCTCTATTCATAATAACTATTTGTGGGGACTTGTCCACAGAAATTATCGAAAGTTCTACCTGGTTGTGTAATGTTCGTAATTGTTTGATCTCTTCTTTATTGTTTAAAGTTTCTTCATTATGAATACCATAGTTCTTAGAGTTCAAAGTTTTTAAAAGTTCATACCTGGTCTGTTGTTGAATCGCAGGTGGAAAGGTTCCAACAGTTTTCTCTAGTTGAAGCACAATATTGAAGTAATTGTATTTATTCTGTGGGTACGCAAACTTTAGTTACTCTATCCTGCTACAATTACAGCTGTTAACAGATTAAAAATCATTCACTACTTCCCACTTCCATTACTTCAAAATTGTTTAACCCATCAGGACCTAGAGTCCCAGAATTATTTGGAAAACACATTGCGGATATGTAATAACAATTACATTATTATTATTAAGAATTATTTAGTAATAATAATAATAATAATAATAATAACAATTCATTGCCGATACATAATAACAATTATAATATTATTATTAAGAATTCTTTTGGAAAACACATTTCTGATATACATTGTATAATAACAATTTTTCGGTTGCTGTGCGTTGCTTAACGTGGAAAGAGCGATGGATTTATTTATTTAACTGACGCCACGTATTTAGAGGATTTTTCACTATTTGGAAAACTAAAGTTACATAAGACTGGACACCCCCTTAGATTATTAGTTGCTGCTCAACATAGCCTTAGCCGCCCACTGGAAAAAGCCTTAGCTCAAAATTTGCGACCTCTCATTAATAACTCAACTTTTTCTGAAACCAATTCCACTCAAGTACTGGATGGAATTAAATCAATTTCTCCAATTACACAACCCTTTACCATGCTTTCCTTAGATGTTGTATCTCTGTTCCCGAGTGTTCCAGTACAACAGGTACGTGACATAATAAAATCCTCTCTTTTGACATTGGGCACCCTATCTCCTGAGGTGGAAGCTGTATTACAAGCACTATTTCTAGTTTACAAGAGATCTTACTTTAAGTTCAATGAGATAATATATCATCAATGCGAAGGGGCACCAATGGGATCTCCCCTTTCCCCAAACATTGTAGAAATCTGCTTGCAAAAATTGGAAAACAAAGTTCTTCAGTCAACTAGTTACAGAGTACAGACTTATATTATATCTCAGATATGTAGATGATATTTTGGCACACTGGAACCATCCTTTGGAATACCTATCAACATTTGTATCTGAGTTATTAAATATATTTAACACTATAAAGTTGATTGTAGAATATGAAAGTAATTATAATTTACCATTTCTAGATATCATGCTCACTAGAAAGCTATCTAAATCAACTGTTAATCATTCAGTATATAGAAAACCAGAATCAGATACGATACTAATACCTTGGGCATCGGCACACCCATGGAGCTACAAGGAATCATCGATATCTTTTCTTATAAGAAGAGTTTTCACTCATTCGTCCGCCACAGCTCTTCGAAAGCAAGAAATGGATACCATATATAATATCGCCCGTAATCATGGATATCCAGATGAAACCATACATAGGATAGTAGCCAAGATTAAAAGGAACAGGACTACAACATTAACATCTGCATATGAACCAAAACAAAGAAAATACATTCGTTCTCTTCTCTTTGTACCGAAATTGTGCTATTCCATGAAAACGATATGTCATTAATATGATTTTGCTATTGGAATAAAGACCAACAACATTAGGTCCTTACTTCTGAAAGATAGAGACTCTGTGCCTTTTGATATGAAACATGGTGTATATATTATCCCTCTTAACAGCATAGAAGAAATTAAACAACAAAAAGTGTACATAGGCTTCACTTTTCGTTCAATGTCAGCTAGATTAAAAGAACATAAATATGATGTTAAAATTAGAGATACAACCACAGCTTTAGCACGACTTGTAAACCAAGGTTATTACCTTCCTGCCTGGGACGAGATTAAAATTCTCAACACACCAAAATCTAGATCAACTTTAAGATTTGTTGAGAGTTTGTATATTATGAAATATGGGAATACAGTGTGTAATGATAATTTACCAGAATGTACCTATACCGTGGAAAACATACTTGGGTTTGTCGGGTTAGGTATCAATAAAACAATAGACTTAACCTATTACTGTTATATTTGACCAGTAACAAATGTTGTCCCACACTCTCATTGGTTAAGTCCATTTCATACTTGTTACGTCATTACGACTGTGTGTCTTATATAAATATCGCAGTGCTTGTCACGTTCGTTTGGTGAATTTTAACAGCATCTGAAGATGGTACCCACTTTGGGTACCGAAAGATCTCATGTGTGTACATATTTTGTTATATCATCTTTTTGAATGTATATATTAAATATTTTAACGTTGGAGTTAAAATAGTTACAGCGTCATTTCGGTAGTTTCTGATGTATGTAGTTATCGGCACGAGTTAAATCCTAAGGATTTTCAATATGCGCACCGCCTGTGACACTGTACACGTCAAGTCGGTAGTCCAGCTCCTGCCCAGCACGATTCAGCATGTCAATCATGTGCTCAAATGTGGCATAGGGATTTTCTTCGCCCCAAATGAGAACATTAGGCTTGTTGACTTTGCCATTCGTATGAAATGTGGCCTCATCACTGAAAACAAGACGATTTTCAAACTCGTCTGTTTCTAGTTTCTCTGACACAGAATTGCTTACGATTTTGCTTGTCAGCTCTCTTTAATGCCTGAACGAGCTGTAGCTTGTAGGGTGTCATTCGAAAGCATTTCCTTGCGACACACCAAACTGTCGTTCGAGGAATCTGGGTTTCCAGACTTGCTCTTCTTATGGATTTCTTGGAGCTTCGCAGAAATGTTTCCCGAACCCGCACGACCATCTGTTCCGCTATTGGTGGTCGTCCAGATCCTTTGGCCCTGCACAGACAGCCTTCCTCTTTGAACATTTTGTGCCATGTCCAAATCTGCATTGCACGTGGTGCATATGAGCACATGAGGGACATGCTGCATCGTGTTTGGCAGAAGCTGGACTACCGACTTGACATGTGCTGTGTCAAAGGCGGTGCTCATATTGAAAGCTTGTGAACTCGTTCATGAAATCCACATACCGTTGAATTTTTCTTCAAATTTTGACGAATCAATCTTATTTTGCTCAGCATTCAGCCTGTTTAGTTTCATTTGCCTAGACTATTTACTTACTCAGATATTTACATCTCAAATGATATCAAATTTTCTGAAACACCCTGTATTTTACATGTTCAAAAAATTACATAGTGTCTTCTTACCAAAGCCCCAAAGAGCAACGTACGTCACAAAATGTGGTACCTTCGCGCAGTTGTTTTACGTAGACAAAATCAGAATGGGAAAAAAAGAAAAAAGAAAAAAAAAGCTGTCAAATCTAGCTGCTTTCGATAAAGCATAAGTGAATACCTCCCCAATCTCAGGGTAACAAGTTGATAAGTGCCTGTAGGATTCAGTCAGGGCTGAATACAGGGGCGTATATTGAATTTTTTTCGCGGAAGGGGGGGGGGGTTCTTCCACAAAAAATGGAAGTTTTTGTAATCCACCAGAACACAATAAAAGTCGATGAAAAAAATTAAAGCATTCTTTCTAATGTAAGAAACATTCAAAAATATTATTTTACATGTTCAAAAATGTACATAGTGTCTTCTTTCCAAGACCCCAAAGAGATTAAGAGCGGCGTACGCCACAACCGTATATGAACTATACACGTACACTACATATATGTACACACATTGTGTACGTATACTATATATATACTGCCCCCTCCAACAAGAATTCCTGGGTGCGCCACAGTAAGAACTCATGTGCTATGATGGACCTTAGTATGAGTCGTATTCGATTTTAAGCTGATAGGAACAAATGCTACCATTTGGTCATAGCCGATAATGCGAGAGCCAATCATTCACACCGGTGATTATAAATAAACTGCATGAAGAGAACTGTAAGTTTGTATTGAAAATTATGGAAATTCCTTGTAAATCTGGGTGAGCTGGTCGTAATGCGATTTGGCAAAATTTCAACGTGAGATACCGCTTTTGCTAACATTGCAGAGGAATGCCTCTCACTCAATCAGCATATGCGGCAGGAGGATCTTCTGATGTCACATCTTCGTGCAGCCAATCGCTTTCGTCGGTGGTTCGAACTGTGCTTCTCGTCGGATAGCTGTTGTATTGCCTTCTATCTGCATTTTGTGGCATTCAAAAAATTCACACGACAAGAGTATAATCTGAGGGTTTACGACGAATTAAGCAATACTAAATATCTAATTTTTTAAAAACTGAACTTTTTTTTAGAATTTCATTATTTGAAGTGCTTGTTCTACATCACTCTTTTAATACCACGCCTTAGCCGCCCTGGTGGCGCAGTGGTCTAAGCGATGGCCTCTGATTATTCGTCCGAAAGGGGTCCGGGTTCGAATCCCGGTGAAGCATGAATGGTGTGTTTGTCTTACGGCACTGGATATCTCCCTTCCCTTTAACCAGTGACCCTAAATTAGGGACGGGCGACTGCTTATTGCCCATTCAGTTGCTCACTGTGGTCGTTAAACCTCCAACAAAAAAACACGCCTCATGTTGTTTCTCTGCACTGCACTAAGCAGCTGCACTGACTGTGAATGCAGAACCAGTTTCGTTAGACAGTTGTACTCTTCGTATCGTGTAAATTCGTTCTTCGTGTCAATTTACTGTATGGATGCAGTATTTGCCGCATAATATCATGACTGATGAGAGTGAGGGGAGAGGCATATGAAGCGAGTGGCTATTAGTAGTTAGCCAGCATTGAAGCTGCTCAAAACTCACCAAGAACAAGGTAATAGCGTTGATGCTGCTCAAAATTCCCCAAGAACTGTCTCATTTTTGGGGGACGAATCGATTTACACTGAAGAACAATTGAATTAGAGATACCTGTCTAGTAACGTGTAGCACCACCTTTCGCCCTGATGACGGCGGCGATTCGTCTCGGCATGGACTCGACAAGACACTGGAAGCGTTGGGAAGCCATACGGATCCACGACCCCTTAACAAGCTCCCACAGTTCACGAAGAATTCATGGAGGGGGTCATAGCCTCGAACATCTCTCTCGATGGCATCCCAGATGTGCTCGATGGGATTGAGGTCAGGTGACCTAGCTGGCGAAGGAAGCGAGGTCACATCGGTGGAGTGTTCACCCAACCATTCGGATACAATTCGGAAGCGATGGCACAGTGCATGGTCTTGTTGCAGGATGAGATCCCCAGTGGGATGTTGAAGACGCACAAACGGGAGCAAATGGTCGTCCATGATTTCCCGGTAACGTTGACCTGTGAGGGACGATGTCACACGTACCAGGGGCACATTTCAGTCCACGTAAACAGTCCCCAGACGAGAATGCCACCCCCACCAGCTTGAAGAGTCCATCGCTTCATGTGGTTTGCGCCGTACTCGTATCCTGCCATCCGCATGTACCAACGTGAATCTCGACTCATCAGTCCAAGCAACATTTTCCCACATGTCCAGGGTCCAGTGGCGATGTTCCCACGGCCATGCTAATCTTTGCACCCTGTGATGTGCGGTCAGCTGCGGTACCCCTCATGGGACGATGGCTTCTGTATTCCATAGCGAGGAGATGGTTCTGGATGGTGTGGCTGCTTACACGTTTTTGTGCACCTGCGTTAAATTGCCGAGTGATTTCTTGCACTGTGGCCCGTCTATCTGCTGGTACAATGCGAGCTAGCCGACGATGACCCACCCACCCATCCACACGCTGGTGTCCACGACAGTTGGCCCTTGCAGGGATGGTTTTACCGGATTCGATATACTCACGGTGCACCCGTGACATAGCGACTCGTGAAAATCCCAGTGCCTGCACGACTTCCGAGATGGAGTGACCAATTCGTCGGGCCCCGACAATTTGCCCACGATCAAATGCGCTTAGATCTTTCGTGTTACCCATACTGCGTCAGACTCTTACTGATTCCCGTCGCATCACTCCTTATATTGTCGGATCGCTGCATACGTCATGTTGTTTCCGTTTACAGGGCCACCCACAGCGCCACATTTGCATAACGCCAGCTGTCTCTAATTCAATTGCTCTTCAGTGTATATGTATGTTTCACTGTACTTTCGGTTCATAGAATTTCGTGGTTTGTGTATTTAGAAATTTGAAAATCTCATTACATGTACACAGTTCTACACTCTGTTCCTCTACACCCAAAGCAATGTAAAAAAAGAGAGAAAGGGATGCTGTTTTTACTCTTAGAAATTAAACAGTGGATCAAACATTCATTACTTTATAGTCAGAAATTTATGGGGAGATTCTGTTTACATTTTCCTAATCATCTGAACAAAGTGCATTTATTAATTTTGTTTTTCTTGATTAGAGGTTTAACGACAATCGTGAGCAACTCAATGGGCTATGAGCATTCGTCCGTCCGCAATTTAGTGCCACTAACTCCAAGGAAGGTAAGGAGCCAGTGCCGTAAAACAAACACAATGCGCATGCGTCACTCCTATTCGAACCCGGAACCATCTAAAAGGAATGATCAGAAGCCATCGCTTAATCCACTGCGCAACCGGGCGTCGAAGTGCATTTATAAAACCAAAAAATATTTTGTTCATGAAATATTTGAAAGAAGTTCTAAAATTTCAGTATTTTGTTATGTTCCACGGTTCTTATACGTACAATAAATTTTATTGTATAAACTACAGGCAGGTAAATTTAGATTGCATCATGAGTTGTTTTTTTTTTTTTTTGATTGGAGGTTTAACGACCACTGTGAGCAACTCAATGGGCTATAAGCAATCGCCCGTCCCTAATTTAGGGTCACTGGTTCCAGGGAAGGGAGAGAGCCAGTGCCGTAAGACAAACACAACATCCATGCCTCACCGGGATTCGAACCCGGACCCCGTTCGGACGAATGATCAGAGGCCAGCGCCTTAGACCACTGCGCCACCGGGGCGGCCGTGAGTCTTTTCGTGAAACTGGTGTCTTAAATGTAGTCCACTTCTGTCTTCAGTTCCTATATGGTACATGACACAATACGTTTCAGTTGTTTTTCACCTACACGGAAAGACAAAGCCACCTTAAATTTTACTGGATGAGGTACAGAAGCAAGCAAACGAGCGAATTACTAAATACGTTAAATTGAATTTCTCTTAAAGATATTCACAGAAAATTATTTTTGTGATAATTGGCTTCAAGAAAATAAATATTAAGATGAAAATCATTGCCCTTCTATTAATACCTACCACTAGTTCAGACATGATACGGTAGTAATTGGTACGTGCGAAAGAAAATGCAATCCTACGCACGGCCGACCGGTCGACTCCGTTGCGTAGTGCTCTAAGCGCTGGCTTCCGATCATTCGTCCAGGATGTGTCCGTGTTCGAATCCGATGAGGGTATGAATGATGTGTTGGTGTTACGTCATTTGCTCTCACTCTGCCGTACAACCAGTGGCCCCTAGATAAGGGACGGGTGACTTCTTACATATAGCCCATCGAAATGCTGTCGATCCCGTCAAACCCATAAACAAAGAAAAAAATTCTACGCAAGTTTGCCAATGTAATTGTAACGTTACAGGTGCGTTGTTGTTTGTGTCTGTTTTTTATTGCTGGTGTTACTCTGCGTAAAAATTATACAAAAGTCCGAAATCATTTACCGAAAGAAACTGAAATGCATGAAAATTCTACAAATATGATATAAATTAGAATTCACAGTATATCATCATCATTGTCAACCATTATCAATCCACTGCTGGATGAAGGTCTCTCCAAGTTTCCTCCACACCGGTCTGTCTTGTGCCAGTCTCCTCCATGTCACTCCCGCATACTTTCGAATTTCACCCACCCATCTTCCATGTGGTCTTCTTCTGGGTCTTTTCCTGTCCCTTGGAATCCAATCTAAAATTTCGGCTGTCCATCGATGGTCTGTCCCTCTGGCAGTATGTCCAGCACATTGCCATTTCAGGGATTTAACTCTGATCATGATGTCTTCCACTCTTGTCATTTTTCGGATCCACGAGTTCCTTTTCTTATCTCTCCTGGTTACACCAAGCATGCGCCTCTCCATGCTTTTTGAGTTGTCTGCAGCCCTTGTATGTCTCTTTTAGCTAAGGTCCATGTCTCTGCACCATACGTAAGCACTGGAAGGATACATTGATCAAACACTTTTCTTTTAAGACATAATGCTCTTGAAAATTAGGCTGTTTCTTCCAAAAGCTCTCCAGGCAAGTTTTGTACGCCGATTAATTTCTTCATCAATGTGAACCTGACTTGATATCTGCTGTGCAAGATAAACGTACGTGTCTGTCATCTCCAACTTTTTTCCATCAATCGATAAATCTTCATTTCTTGTAAAAGCATTGAACATCACTTTTGTCTTCTGACAGTTCATTTTTCATCCCAGTTCTTTACTCTTGTCAGAAAGTTCCTGGATCATACTCTGCAGCTCTTTTTTTTTTTTATTTGAGGTTTAACGACCACCGTGAGCAACATAATGGGCTATAAGCAGTCGCCCGTCCCTAATTTAGGGTCACTGGTTCCAGGGAAGAAAGAGAGCCAGTGCCGTAAGACCAACACAACATCCATGCCTCACCGGGATTCGAACCCGGACCCCGTTCGGACGAATGATCAGAGGCCATCGCTCAGACCACTGCGCCACCGGGGCGGCCCTCTGCAGCTCTGATGGGGTAGTTGCAAAAATGACTACGTCATCAGCAAAACAAAGGTTGGTTGGATAATCTCCATTAATTTTTATCCCTTTGTTTTCCCAGATCAGTGACTGAAAGACATTTTCCAATGTGGCATTAAAGAGCTTCGGAGATATGGTGTCACCTTGTCTCACTCCCTTTCCAATTTTTGTGTGTTGTATTTTCAAACAGACGAATCTTTGCACTTGCATTTTTTTTTTTGATTTGAGGTTTAACGACCACCGTGAGCAACTCAATGGGCTATAAGCAGTCGCCCGTCCCTAATTTAGGATCACTGGTTCCAGGGAAGGGAGAGAGCCAGTGCCGTAAGACAAACACAACATCCATGCCTCACGGGATTCGAACCCGGGCCCCTTTCGGACGAATGATCAGAGGCCATCGCTTAGACCACTGCGCCACCGGGGCGGCCACTTGCATTTTCATAGAAGTTATTAATAATATTAATGTATGCATCTTCAATACCGCAGGATTTCAGAGCCATTGTAACTGCTGACGATTTCACTGAATCAAAGGCTTTTTCATAATCGATAAAAGCCATGCACAATGGAAGTTCATATTCCTTCGCTCTTTCAATTAGTTCTCTCCATACATTGATATGATCTATTGTGCTGTAGCCACTCCTGAAACCTCATTTTAAGATAAAGCTACAATGTCACCCAAACAACATTCAGATTTTGTTGTATTTTCAAGTCAGTTGACATTATTTACATGGAAACAAGAAACACAGCAATCTTACACACAAATAAAAAACTTACTGTTAAATATAAAATAATTTTACTATTAAGCATAAAATACACTTAACTCCATTAGATCTTCCAGGTATACAAGATACCCTTCCTCAGATGGAACCTAACCTTTAAAATCGTTAAAACTAAGGCCACAATTTGTTAACTCACCGGTGTATATATATATATATATATACACTATCTACCAACAAGTAATTGGACACCCCTGCAATCGACGATATCTGCGGCCCTGATACACGTCACGGCCGCCGCGTTAAATATCGTGTGGGAAACAACAACGCAACCAGTCGCATGCAAGATGCCACGCAGTTCGGAGCTCTCTGATTTCGAGAAAGGTGTAATCGTCGGGTATCACAGAAATTGCCGATCCATAAGTGACATATCCAGCGAGTTAAAGTACCCAAAAGCGACAGTGGCCTACGTGATTGGCAAGTGGAAGATGAGAGGTGACTGTCGGAATGTGCCCCGACCCGGCAGACCCACAAAACTGGGAGTTAGAGACCGACGGGTGCTGGCCAGAGAAATTCGGAAGAACCGCACCAAATCGATGGGCAACATCCACGAGGAGTTTCAACAGGCATCCGAGAGTGTTCTTTCGATGAATACCATTCGTAAGGAAGCCCATCTGCTCGGTTATCATGGACGTGCTGCCGCCCACAAGCCTTTGATCACCAAGTCCAATAGCGCTGCTCGGCTAACGTGGTGCAAAGAACGTAGACAGTGGACCGTTGAACAGTGGAACCAGGTTCTCTGGAGCGACAAATTAAGGTTCACCGTCTACCATTCGGATGGCAGGGTATGGGTTTGGCGTCTGCCTGGAGAACGCCACCTGCCGGAACAGGGTATGTGCCAATTGTAAAGTTCGGCGGCGGTGGAATTATGCTATGGAGGTGTTTCTCCTGGTATGTCACGGGACCCTTGGTCGCAATTCCTGGTAGACTCAACGCCGAGACCACTGCACCATTTTGGATGACCATGAGATTCCTACGTTGTGGCAGTATTACGGGGTGGACCCATGTTACTTTCAGGATGACAATGCCACCTGTCATGTTGTGAGGTCCACCATGGCTCGGTATGGTGACAATGGGGTTAATCAAATGGACTGGAGCGCAGAGCCCGGACCTTAACCCTATCGAGCACCTCTGGAACGAGTTGGAGCATCGACTTAAGGGGTGCCTCCACCGTCCGAAATCGGTAAAGGAACTGACCTGTCTTCTCCAAGCCGAGTGGTAGAAAATACCGCTAGCCGTCGTACAACGCCTGGTTGAGAGTATGCCCCGGAGGGTCGCAGCTGTAATCGCCACTCGTGGAGGCTCCACAAACTATTGAAGGTAAATAAACTTCGTTTTCCTTTGCTATCACAGGTGTCCAATTACTTGCTAGTAGATAGTGTATATCACTTGTGAGTTAATAAATTGGAGCCTTGATTTTAACGATTTTAAAGGTTAGGTTTCATCTGAGGAAGGGTATAATGTATGCCCGAAAGATCTAATGGAGTTAAATGTATTTTATACTTAACAGTTAAGTTATTTTATATATAATAGTAAGTTTTTTTAATGATGTGTAAGATGGCTGTGTTTCTTGTTCGTGAGTAAGCACGATAAAATAAAAGTACTTCTTTACATGGAGTTGACATTTTAAAAGTCTCATCTTTTTGGTTATAACCATTCCCAAAAATGCCTTTTGGAATATCTTACAGTTGTTGTTTTTTAATCAAAATGATAAGATAAGTCAGTTACTTTTTGATCTATTACTTTTAATCTCAAGGGTCAAAATGACTTTATTATTACTGCTGGAGTGTGACATCGTAGTTTCAGCACTTAGATCTGAAACATCTAAAAGTGTTATGTGTTTTTCATGTAATTTTGTTAGATAACTCATTATGTACATGGAGTTGACACTTTAAAAGTCTCATCTTGTTGCTAATAATTCCCAAAAGCCATTTGGAATATCTTAGTTGGGTTTTTTTTTCATCAAATGAAGTATTAGAGACATCCGTAAAAGCTTGTTATAAGAGAAATGAGTTAATTTGACATTTTTTTTTAATTTCAAGGATCAGGATGACTTTATCATTATACAGTGTGACATTGCAGTTTTAAATCTAGAAATTACTTTGAAACCACTTAAATCTGAGATAAAAAAAAATTTACTTCAAAAGTGTTACTGTTTATATGTGTATTTTTAAGTAATTTGTCAGTTAATTTATTGTTTACATTGAGGCTTGAGCTGACACTTAAAAGTCTCATCTTCTTGCTACTATGCAATAACCATTCCCAAAAGCCATTATAATTTGGAATATCTTAGTTTTTTTGTTTTTTTTTATTGATGGTTTAACGACCACCGTGAGCAACTCAATGGGCTATAAGCAGTCGCCCGTCCCTAATTTAGGGTCACTGGTTCCAGGGAAGGGAGAGAGCCAGTGCCACAAAACAAACACAACATCCATGCCTCACCAGGATTTGAACCCGGACCCCGTTCGGACGAATGATCAGAGGCCATCGCTTAGACCACTGCGCCACAAGAGCGGCACAGTTTTTTTATCAAGATGACGATGATGGGCAAAACACGTAACAATATTAGCAAATAAAGGTAACTTGATCACGCTAGTTACGTTAAATGAAAACTTTTACAAAAAATTTCGTAAGTTGGAAGCTTTCGACCTTATCTTAGGTCTTCATCACGCCAATGGAGGACTAAGATTGTTGCCAGATTCTACATTTGAATTTTCCCTATTTTTTTTTGCCAAAACTTAGAATTGATCTCCATCAAAATGAAGTATTCGAGACATCCACGTAAGCTCATTATAAGAGAAGCCACTTAATTTTGACCTATTATTTTTAATTTCAAGGGTCAGAATGACTTTATTTATCATCATTGTTGCAGTGAGAAAAATGATTTATTGGGGAGAGACTGTAATTGATTTATTTTTTATTGTTTTTAAAAACTCATCTTCTCAGTAAAGTGGAATAATAGTTTATTTTGATATTTTTTTCTACCAGTTTTTGAGTCAGGTCAAAATATTAACTGCATTAAACATCAAAGTCTATTAATAACCCTAAGGTAACCAATTATATAAGAAGATTACTTCAATTTCATTTTTGTGTACTTAAAAATTACTTTATTCTCAGAATATATCTGAAATGTTTACCTATTTTGTTGTGATTTAACAAATTATATTTTTTTCAGAAATGATGGAATGGCTCATTGGTGTGATCCCCACAGGAATGCAAATTTGCATTTAGAGATTTAAACCCCACCTACAGAGATGTCAGACAGTATCAGATGAATTTGATTTGGATTATAATGACTGCTCCTCCACTCTCAGAGATGTCAGACAGATAATTGGATAGCTTCCCCTACCTATAAATATGTCAGACAGAGGGATTCCTTTCCTTTGCCTACAGAGATGTTAGACAAGACAGTACCAAATGAATTTGTTTGGATTACGATGACTACTCCCCCACCTGAAAGATAGATGTCAGACACATGAATTGGACAACTTCCCCTACCCACAGAGATGTCAGACAAACAGTATCAGATGCATATTTTCATATCTTCAGTAATGGATAATAAAAACATCAAACTAATTATGAAGTCATTTTTTTGGTGTTGACTTTCTTTAAAGCATCAAAAACAGAAGTTTGAAAGAAAATTGTCTATCATAAGGCAGCAAATGCCTAAATAATAAATATTGAAACTACGTTCCATTTGAATATACTAAATGTCAGAGTTTGTTCTATATTAGCAAAATTATGGTATAAATGAAAATTAATCAAAGTGTCTTGTGAGATCAAAATACCTTTATTATTGGAGTACACTGTTAACAGGAAAAAAAGGTATAAGTGTAAATTAGTCAACCTATTTCTTTTTTTCTAATTTACAGTGTGGTGTGAAATCAACATAGCTTAATCATTGGAGTACACTATTGACAGGCCAAGGAAATCATGGGATATCTACTTGAGAGAAAGATTAGATCTTGTGTGTGATGTGTAAAGTTTGAATTGTCTGTAGCATCTTTCATATAATACTAAGTGTTGTTAATAAATGTGTTGGAGAAAAAGGTTATAAATTCTTTCCTCCCATCTCAGACAACTCACTAACACATTTGATGTGAACATACTGACTGGTACATTCTTCCAGTAGTAGGGTTAAATTATTTTAAAAATCACTAACATTTGATTTTGATGTGAACATATTGACTGGTACACTCTTCCAGTGGTAGGATAAATGGTTTTAAAGACCATTGGTTATCTTATGGTTTCAAAGATTTTTACTCACAGAAAAACTAGCATAAATCTTTGAATTATGTTTACATGAAATGTGTTAGCATAAATCTTTGAAGTATGTGTACATGAAATGTGTTAAAATACTCCAACAGGCTCTTCTAATATTAAGGTAAATTTACTCACAGACAAACTAATATAATTTACCTCAATATTAGAAGAGAGTGTTGGAGCAGTTATGTTAGGAAAACTATAAAAATTTTCACGTGAACTACCGGTACACTTTTCCAGTGGTTATCTTGGATTTCCAAAGATTTTACTAGCCTTCTGTATTTTTATTACTATAATTGGGAATTTTGTAAGTTCATCTCTATTTCCTCAAAGAGCTCACTATCTTGTTACAGACAAAAACCATTAAAATTATGTGTTTGGAAGACTTTGAGAGAATTTATTCATCCCCCAAAAGAGCTTTCTTTATCTTGTTAGACATGCCAGGTAAATCATCCATACGTATACTAACATAATTCCTCGAGCATTGCGAGTCAATTATAAATAGAATATACAACACATCTCAGTGAAAAACTTTACCTGATATTCCTCAATAGAGACTGTTGGATCATTCTACATTTCACATCGTTACCTAAGATATGAAATATCCGTTACAGAATTTAAAAAAACTTATCTTTCCACTACCCTTTATATTTTTGTATATATACATATATTTATTTATTTATTTATTTGTTTGTGTATGTCTTTATTACGTTTATGTATGTAAATTTGTTTTATTTTTTAATCCGAAGGGCAGCGAACAACGAACGTGAAAATAACACGAAATCACTAAACCAAAGCTGCTCAGATCATATCTCAGAAGTAACATACGTGGCACAGGAAGATAAGCTCCACCCATATGAGTCGTCACTGAATCTAAATTACCGCCCTTTGATTGGCCGAGATTTCCCCAGTACCGTATAAATGCAAGGTTTGCTTAAATGCGACCTAGAGGGCCAGTGCCAGTACTTTGGAAACAACTGCACTTGTTGCCAGCTCCCACACTACAATATCAAGCGTGTACCAGGACTGTATTAACCGTGGACAGCCATCCAGCAGAAGGGCTCACATTTTTTTATTGGAGTTTTAACGACCACCGTGAGCAACTCAATGGGCTATGAGCAGTCGCCCATCCCTAAGTTAGGGTCACTGGTTCCAGGGAAGAAAGAGAGCCAGTGCCGTAAGACAAACACAACATCCTTGCCTCACCAGGATTCGAACCTGGACTCCTTTCCGACGAATGATCAGAAGCCATCACTTAGACCACTGTGCCACCAGGGCGGTGGCTCACATGGGTTAGGGTACACAATAATTAATGTTAGTAAGGTGACCAGACGTTCTCCTTTTCTGGGGACAGTCCTCTATTTCAATGCTTTGTCCTCAATTTCGTAAAAACGTATTGAGGACGTCAAATGTCCTCAGTCTCTTAGTTTTTGCCCACAATTTTTGAAATTTCCCCCCAAAATTGAAATAGACAAAAATGTGTTAAAAAAAAAAAAAAAAAAGGCACAGAATTCAATTGAATTTACCAAAAGCAACCGAATTTAGCATCAATTTCTTATTTAATTGCTAGGTAATGGATTCATAAAGGAAAGGTATAGAACTATTTTCCGAAGCGGATGAATTTTTTAATTAAGTTAGAAATCATGCAGTATTAATGGGAAACATGCCGAAGCATCGGACAAAGTCCTCTTGATAAATGTGGTGCTACGATTTCGTTTCTGTTTTAAATACTTCTTTTCTATTTTAACTGGATTTAACGAAAATATTTTTAGGATGGGAAATGAATCTCATTTTTCCTAGCATCCACTTTCTTGCAATTAAATAAGTAACTGATGTAAAATTTGGTTACATTTGATAGATTCCATTGAGAGTTCCACAGCTTTTGTTCAGTACATTTTTCATTAAACTGTTTCTTCAAGTGAGATTATTGAACTTGGAATATTCCTTCTCATAGAGATAACATACAGCTATTCCATGATTTCTGCTCGGTCAGCGTATAGTAATATTCTGGCTTCAGATATCTATTATTGTACAGAATCACAACGAAATTTCAGTACAAATTCAAAATGTAGCTTTGTTTGCAAGTACTGCCCCTACAAGTAAGATCTAAAATGTATCAGAAGCAATATTCTGCATGATAATATTTTATAGCTATTTTATACTTATTTCACGTGAAAATCATTCTTACGATTCACCGTATATTTTCCAAAGAAAGTGAACAATTATGGGACATTTCATAACATTCTTTGCTAACCTGTGGCTTTACTATAATGCGTCAGATGCTGTCCTCAATTATGTCCTTATTTTGAAGCAAAATTGTCCTTAATTTTGCATTGAAATTGAGGATAAATGTCATTTTGTCCTCAACTGCATTCTCAAAAATCTGGTCACCTTAATGTTAGCCCTTCAGCCACACGCGGTTGATCTAAAGGTGAGCGTCGGGTGTTACGACTGGTATCTTAGCAATGACGTATAAGTCACCCACCAGTACAACAGTGGTACAGTTCGACCCATTTTCTCATGCACCATGCCTTGCTTCGACCGGGTTCCACAGGCGGAAACCAACGAGGGTACCCAGAATAATGCCCTGTCATCGCAAACTATGCCTTGCATAGGCCAAAGAACATCTGCAATGGAATCCCAACAGATAGAAGGTCGCCTGGAGCAATGAGTCTCGTTTCCTGCTGCATCATACGGATGGCCAAATTAGAATATGGTGTAAACAGCATGAAGCCATATCCCTTAGTTGCACAGTTAGGGTTCAACAGGCTGTCGAAGGTTGTGTTCTGATCTGGGGAGCTTTTTCCTGGCAAGTTGGTTACCATCCCACAAACACTAAATAATGGATGCTGCAAGGACCTGTTAGCCGACCATCTCCATCGATATCTGCAGGTTTACCCAGACCATAGTGCCATCTTTCAACAGTACAACGCACCATGGCATCGGGCTGAGTGGTTGATGGAGCACAACGAATCAGTCACATTGCCCCGGCCCCCAAACTCCCTTAGTGTAACCCAATTGAACATTTGTGGGATATGTTAGAATAGGGTGTGAGAATTGCTGATCCACCTCAACAGAATGAAAGTGAACCGATGGAGCTGCAGCATCGGACAAAGGTCAAGCTACACATGGAAGATGCTCAACACCTTGCAGAATCAGTTCCTAGGTGTCTGCGAGCCATGATTGCACAGCAAAGCGGACCAATGCGTTGTTAGGTAAGCTAACTCAGTGTACATCCTCACGACATGGACTAACGGATCTCGGACACTGCTGTGTGTCCCGTAGCTCAAACTCTAGCAATATTATTGAGGTTGGACTTATGCATGGGCTGACAACTCTGGAGTAAAGCTTTGAATCAGCTCAGGTATCCTACTTGCATTCACCACACAGAAAAATCATTTTGTAATTTCAATATGTAACTAGGCCTAAATAAAGTTCTTTGTACACTTCTGGGATAGTTGTTTAAATGGCATTGTACAACATACACACAGTTTATTAGTTTGAACCCACCAGAAGTGCTCTGCATATCACTACTGTGCATCTATGGTACTTTTTGGTAAAAAATCATGTAGAATTGCCTGCCAACTGTGAATACATTAGCATCCCATCCAGTGGCACCCATATGAGTACTTTTAGGGGGAGGCTAAAAAAATCCTTACCTCCTTCAAGGCTGTCAACATTTTAGTAAATGTACAAAATACTAAAATACAACAAAAATAATTGATATAATCAATCATTAATATCTTATTTTTTTTAATTCTTAAAAAAAAAGGTTTCGTCTATTTTAGTGCTTTCAATTTATCAAAAAATTGGCTATACCAACAGCTAGGGAGAGGGGGCATTGGGTGCCTGCAGGAAATTTTTCAGGGGGTGGGAGGGGGTCAAGTGCAATTAATTAAGGTTGGACTAATATGTAGAAAACAGTAATTCGTGAAAATAAAAGATTAATACTATTACTACTACTTACTTACTTACTTACACTAAAACACTACTACTCTACAACTACTATTATTATTATCATTATTATTATTGAGATGCCAAAATAGATAATAGTGGTTTATATCTTGGTGATATCCATGTGTGCAGATTGCTGTATGCTGATGACACTGTCCTGTTGGCAGAGAGCAAAAGGGAGTTGCAGAGTATGTTGCCCCAGATGTACAAAGTTTACATGAAATTCAAACTGAGTATAAATAAGGGAAACCCCAAAGTTATGGTCTTTGAGAGAGGAACTAGTAGCATTGAATGTAATGCAAGTCTAAATGGCACTGTGATTGACCAGGTGAGTGAGTTTGTGTATTTAGGAAGCATGTTTGACAGAGAGAACAAATTGGATGGTGAAATTAGTAGGCGAGTGAATACTTCATTGAAAGTCATAGCTGCTCTGGGAGGTTTTCACAGGAATGATTGGTTCTCTAGAGAGTCCCGCATGGCTGTGTATGAAAGTGCAATTGTTCCTACTCTGATGTATGGTAGGGAAACTTGGGTACTACAGAAGAAACATAGAAGTTGTTTGTGTGCTGGAGAAATGCGTTACTTACGGGGGGTGGGGGCAAGACACTGTCTGATGTGTCAGGAATAAAGATGTGTTGCAGTTGTGTGATGTGAAGCAAAATGTTATTAGCAAGGTGGAGACTAACTAATATGATTCAGTGGTTTGGCCATGTTGAAAGAATGAGTGATGATATGCTTAGTAAGAAAATCTTTTTAGCTCAAGTAGCAGGAAGGAAAGGCAGAGGAAAGCCAAGGAAGACATGGGTGGATCAGAATCAGGAGTGTCTGCATGAGAAAAAGATTACGAGTATGAGGTATAAAATATCTTGTTTACGGCGTGTAATAAATAACAGTGAAGCCCGAGTTGTATGTCAAAATCACTGTAAATGGAGAAGTTTGATAGGACAACAGTAAGTAAAAATATCTGGTGGTTTGTATTTCTTTTTAGAGCTAACCTCTGAATCTCGGAGAACAGCTTGGTGATATGTATGTATTATTAATTGATGCTGCTCTTGAAGAAAGTGTATGTTAGTAATAGTCATGTATTATCATGTACATTGGTAACTGTTTTCAAAATAATGAACAGTGTCGAGCAGGGCCACGCCAAGCCTTTTAAGTTCAGCACACACCACCCTGAGCGGAACTTGTTTGGGCATACTACCTTACGGTTAGCTAGGTTTTCCGCTTTCACCGTGCCGTTTTCCAATTCTAAATTTCCAATAAAATTGGGATATTAAATTAAGCGCCCCAAACTCCCATCTTTCCTTGTGGTCCAGTTCTGCGAGTGTAAAAAAAAGTAATAAATAAAATAAAATAAAATAAAGGGAAAATTAATTTTACAGGGGGGTCAAGTGACCCCCCTGTCGGCGTCAATGGGAGGGGATCGAGCCCACCCCCCTTATGGGCGCCCTTGGTCCCATTTAGTAATGAGTTTCACTGCACATCTTTGCATATCTGTTTCACAAGTTGTAACCCTGGCTTTTTTTATGTAATACATTCTGCTCTACAGCCCTGTAACAGGAACTTTTCTGCTCTGTCCGTGATATTCCACAATTTATTTTTTGTAAGTTCCAAATTTTGTTACCAAACGTATGGCAATGATGTGCTTATTATATTAGGGAAGTGCACCAACTTCCCTGTAAGACTGCTTTACTCTGTGCCAGTTGGATTACTTGTTTCTGAGCAATTTCCCTGCATATAAGTATTACCGTGGGTGCATAACTTAAAAGACTTATGTGCTAAATTTACCAGAAGAGACTTTTTGTTTTCCAAGACTGGAGATCGAAAGCACACACAAAAGGAAGTTGTGTGGTTTGTTGACATGACCTCATTTGTCAAAGGTTTTTTAGATTTGAAATGTCATGTTGAACTTTGATGCCCTAATCAGACATGAAACAGTACTGATTTTACCTTGTATCTCAAGTTAATTCTATAATTCTCACGATACACCATTATCTCTCTTTAATTGAAGAGATCCCTCTTCTTCTGCCATACAATAACATTCCTTTGACAAGAGTCTTCAATTCTTTAACAAGAGTCAAACAGAAGAAGCCAAAAAATTTTAAACAAAATTTTTGTAACAATTAGTTGAATAGATATAAGATTACTTCCCCTTTCTGATTCCATTATTGAAAGTAATAAACTTTCCAAGGCTGCTCGAAACAGCAATAAATAGTGTTAATAAAATAAATCTTAACTTCCATACACCTTAAGCAAAGGATGTAAGATTTAAAAACACAGGTTTCTTCTGATTCAATAACAAACACAATCAAGAGTTATATCAGCAAGGAGGAGATGAGGTAACACTAGGAAAACTGTTTGAAGCTTATGATAACATGACCCCTTAAAATACTGTTAAGTATTCTGTTACAAAGTTCCTTTGTAGAATATCAGAAATGATTTGAACACAATTGCACAGACAAGTTTGTTAAAAAGTGCCAATATTTTAACTCCACCTTGTATTTTATACTCAATGCAACTCTGCTCCATACTGACTCCCTAAACACATCACTATTTTGTTCTAATGCAAAGATAAGGTGACAGTGCTCAAGTGTGAACAAATGTATCTGGTGCCTTTAACTGCTGGTTTCTCAGTAGAATATAGTTTATATTCAGGCAGCATACAACAGAACATTGTTGCATGTGCAATTTCAAAAGATTTACATAAGGCTGGATCAAACTAGTTATTAAAATCAAAAACTGAGGCATTATAACTGATGATGAAACGAATGAACATTTAGAAGAAACTGCTTGTTATTAAAAACCCATTAAGCCACACTGCTTAGCTTCTCTCCTTATTAGACCAGCAATTGTAGAGGAATAATTATATTCAATTACTCTACTTGTTATATAAAAAACTCTTAACTCAATCTTTTACCAGGTTTGCCTTCCACTTAAGTTTCCATATGGTGCAAATTTCAGTCATGCCAAAATCACATTTACTTTTTTCATGTGATTTTCTAAAGCCTTACCATTATTTTACCAAACAAAAACTCAAATTCAGAATAGTTTTCAATATCTTTAGTGAAATAATTGCTCAAGACTGGAAGATCTAATAAGTCCCTATATCTGGGCACTGCATATAATCCTTTAGTTCACTGCAGAAGAGTTGTACACAAAGAATTATTTACATCAACACATCATGCTATAATGAAATCAGTACTACCATACCTAGTTCAACTGCTTATGCAATAAAATGAAAGGAATATACAATAAAGTCAGAACACAATATAACCAGTAACATACTTCATGCTCGTCACTCTATCGACCCCAAAACACTTTCACTGGTTACTGTGATTATCACAGAAGGGATGTTCAACTTATGCAACATAATCCAGCCACTGTACCCAAACCAATTAAAACACGGAACCAAATTATTATAGTAGATTATAAAGACTATTATGAAAAATTGAATAAAGCAATCAAGGAGTTAAATAGTGAGATTGTAAACCATAATCCAACAGATATGCAAGTATCTTATTTGGCCAAAATACGAAATTGCAATTTGTTACCAGAATGTTGAGAAGACTCAAAACCCCTCATTGGAGCTAATGTACTATAACTGTAAATCTTGACAAAAATAAAAACGCATAAAAATGATAAACCTTTTAGGTTGACTGTAAGCAAGTCAACAGCACCTTGATTAACTTAGAAAAAAAAATCTATATAAATATTTATCACCTATATGTATGATAGTATAACTTTCTTGGAACATTTAAAATATATTCAACCGGAGGTAAGCAATTAATATTTTCAGGCAGTCTCATGAACTCATCTACTTAACATACACTATATTGACAAAAGTCACCGGACACCTAGAAGAGAAACACAACATAGGATTTATTGACATCCATTAGTACGGTGTCAGTCAATCTTTGGCCTTAATGCCTGAACTGACCCGTCGAGACATGCCTTTGACAATATTTTGGAACACAGCGATAGGTATGCGCTTCCTACATAATGCTGCTGCTAACTGTTGCATAGTAGTAGGCCTTGGTTCCAAACTTCTTATGCAGTGCTCTAATTCATCATATAGGAGCTCTATGGGATTAAGATCACAACTATGTGCTAGCCAGTCCTCGCACAATATAGAATTATCATCAAACCACGCCATAACAGTCCTTACTTTATGGCTCGGTGCATTATCCTACTGGTACCAACAAGTCTCGGTTCCATAGCATTGCCACAGAGTTGGTAGGGCATAATTGTCCAGAATATCAAGGTGGACGTGCTGGTTAACAGGTTTGTCTATGATAACCAATGGGCCGGGACCATACCACAAAAAATACCCCCTTCCCCAGACACACACAAGTACACTGCCAGCTCCAAATTTGACCGTAGGAACAGTACACTGTGGTAAATAGCGTTCTCCCAGCTGCCGCTATACCCACACACGCCCATCAAACTGTTGGATCATGTATCTGGATTCATCAGTTAAAAGGATCCATTTCCACTTCTCTATGGTCCACAATAAATGTTCTTTACACCATGCTATATGACGAGTAGCATTCCGAGGGGAGATGAAAGGCTTATGAGCAGCCACACAACCACAGTAACACATGGAATGAAGTTCTCTGTGAATGGTACGTGTACATATTGAGGTTCCAGTATTTTTACACACCTGTACACTTAGGTCTTGTGCAGTACCCCATCGATTACTGTAGCAACTCCTCCGAGGCTTCGACGTCCTCTATCACTGATTTTCTTTGGTCTGCTGGTACGTTTTGCAACTTCAGGCACGCCATGTGTCTTCCACTTATTCAGTACATCCAAAACAGTTGACTTGGGTATGTTTAAACGCCTCTCGGTTTCTCTTATTGACAACCCAATAATATAACACACAACAATATTTCCTTTCCCAAAGTCAGTTCTCTCCTGCTCCAGCATTTTCACTCAACCTCACAGAGTGTCAATATGATCGCGGTCAGCTGAAGGCTTGTTTTTATACCATTTGCAGCTGTACCACGCATCTTAACAATGCAGCAGATCTGTTCATTTGCTTATGAAGGGGTGCCCAGTGACTTTTGTCAATATACTGTATATTTATTACGTCTTTCTGTTTGAGTTGACTACCCCCCTCAGATACATACTGAATATTTACATATTAAAACAGTAATGAGTAAAAAATGTAGTACCCCTTAAACTTTACACAAGAATACAAAACCATAAGTTAAAACAAAAATTGCTATTCATTAACTCTAAGATGCATTTTAAAACTTATTTTTGTTTTAACTTATGGTTTTGTACTCTTTGTGAAAAATTTAGGGTTACTACATTTTGTACTTACTACCGTTTTAATAAGTACATATCAAGTCACACAAAAACAGAAAGACGTGCTAAATATATGTTAAGTACACGAGTTCACAAGACTACCTGAAAGTATTAAACTTATTGTAAGTACGTTATAATAGCGAGAACATTAAGTGTTATGCTCATTCTTATCAGGATGTAAGCAGTTTTTACATGGCAAGTGTGGATATTACCTCATATATATCCACACTTGCCATGTAACACCCTTGTACTTCAATAGAAATTATAACACCCTTATACTTCAATAGAAATTATAATCAATAAATTGAAAGAAATGAGGGAACTAAATACAATTAACTCAAATTGAAGAAATAAAAAGTATTCCAATGTATATTTATAAAAATAACTTCACATGTAATAGTGTCATATAGAGACAGAAAACTGGTGGTCTTATGGGTTCATGATTATCAACATTTTTTGCCAAAGTAATTTTGGCTGACATTGAAGAAAAACTTAAAGAAAATTCAACTGAAAAACCAATGTTATACTGTCGATATGTTGATCACATATTTATCATATCCAAAATGCAAGAAGAGTTAATACATTTGGCTAAAAAGTGCACAAAACTTTACCCAACCATAAAGTTAACATTAGAGGGTGAAAAGAACACAATTCACTTCACTTTCCAAATGTTCTTCTAATGAAAGTTAAAAACCATTTTGAAATTTAAAGTATATAAAAAACCAAATTATGTCCCGATTATGATTCCTTATGACTCTAGTCATCCTAAAACATGTAAGATTAATAGTTTATATGGTTTGATTAAAAATAGCATTTGCTCATTCACGTAAAAAAAAAATTTTGTGAGCAAGAATTTTTTTTTTTGATTGGAGGTTTAACGACCACCGTAAGCAACTCAATGGGCTATAAGCAGTCGCCAGATCCCTAATTTAGAAGGGTCACTGGTTCCAGGGAAGGAGAGAGCCAGTGCCGTAAGACAAACACAACATCCATGCCTGACCGGGATTCGAACCCGGACCCCTTACGGACGAATGATCAGAGGCCAGCGCCTTAGACGGCTGTAGCCACCGGGAGCGGCCAAGAAATTTGTAAAATGGATAAAAGAAATATTGAAAATGTATGGTTACTCTACTAAATTAATAAATAGCTAAAGGTAAAATTAATAATTTCAAGGGAAAAAATCTCAATGATAATCTTATATATATATATGGGATCTCTTCCATATATGGGAAATATTACACACAAAATTAATAACATCGTTAAAAAACATAATGACAGACATTCAAAATAGCTGATATAAAGACGTACTAAATAATACTTTTAATATTAAGAATAAAATACCCACTGTAGATCAGGCAGGTGTGTTTATCAGGTTACCATACTCTGAGGAACATGAACAAAATAATAAAATATATACAGGGTGCATAAGAAAGTCCCTTTAGCCAGGAATAACTTGCGAAACGGAGAGAGGTACAGTTATGCAAGTGAGATAACGGTATAGTAAAGCAACTACACCCGATCGAATGCAACCAATAGCAGCGCCCCAAGTCGTCGAAATGCAGAAAGTTAGCCATTGCAAATCATGAAAACCAAAAGAGATAGAGCAAAATTTCCAGTGACAAAGTTGTAGAGCATCAATTAATTAGTACAAAACGACATTTGTTTCACACGGATAAGATAAATTGTCGCCTGAATACCCTAAAATGTCCAAAATCGATGCGCAACCTTTTATGCTTGAACGTTTGAAGGGAACAGGCATAGGTATGAGCAAGTCCACACAATTTATTGCATAAATGCGTACTTATGTCAATACAGTTTGATGACGTCAGACAAAACAAAAACAAAAAAAGGCAAACTGGCACACAGTGATAAAAAGTTCATGTCGAGTATGTTCCAAGAGTTCGCTATCGCCCACGATACACATTCGTATTCGTGAAAGTAACTCTGCATGCACATTCACTCAGCATGGGGAAGGTGTCGCACTATTTCAACGCATCTGTAACACGACGACGCAGATCCAGCAAGACTTGTAGGCGCTGTTGCATACACCTGATGATTTTTACGTAACCCCATAAATCTAAGCATCGCCATTCTCACACAGCATATGTAGACTCTAAACTGCCTGATCAGGGTACATCCTGCTACTGGTTTTATATATCATAGGTATGGTAAAACGTCATAATCTGCATTTGCATACGGCTACATTTGCGAAATGTGAATATGCAGCTTCGAATCGTCGCGCATCGATTTCGGACATTGTAGGGTATTCAGGCAACAATTTATCCTATCCGTGTGAAACAAATGTCGTTTTGTACTAATTAATTGATGCTCTACAATTTTGTAAATTGGAAATTTTGCGCTATTTCTTTTCATTTTCGATTTTCAAGGACTAACTTCCTCATTTTGCCACTAGGGGGAGCTGCTATTGGTTGCATTTGATCGGGCGTAGTCGCTTTACTATACCGTTATCTCACTTGCATAAACTGTACCTATCTCCGTTCGCAAGTTATTCCAGGCTAAAGGGACTTTCCTATGCACCCTGTATATAGGTAGTACCAGGAACAGATTAAAAAAGGCTAAATCAACAGGTCATTAACTATCTAAAAAGATATGAGACATCATTAATCCAATAAATGTTTGGACGAGCATAAATGTCCAGAATTTGAAAACATGAAATTAGTACACCCCAAAATGAGTTTGAATAATACTCAGAGGCTGTTGCAATAGAAAAGGAAAAACTTATTACTTTGTAATACCCAGAATCTGCATAATATCCCAGAGCCATGGAAAATGTTAGTTAAAAGGGAAACAAATTAAAAGAGAAAAAAAAAACTGAAAAGGGAAAATAAATAATGGCTTGATGTGAAACATTATTTTTAATGAAACTGGTCATAGATGGTAGCACATAATTGTGCTCTGTAAGTGTGATGAGGATGACATCGTTGAAGTATGCCCCAGCATCATGAGGAGAACCCAATTTGTTAGCTGAGGACTTCATATGCATGTGTCAACCATCAAGAGACCTCATGTAGATGGCTCTAAAGACGCACATGTTCGTGTGGAAAGCTGTAGTCAGGTCTAAGGTAAATTCGAAGGAGTGTTACAACTAAATTATTATGTAAATAGTGTAGATATTGTATAGGTTTTTAATTTGTAAATATTTAAATTTAATTTAATCAAAATTTATGTTGATTTGCATGAGTGGGCCCAGGTATGGTAATTTATTTTTAATTAAAAATGGTTTGGTTCTGAGTTTTAATTGGTTTGGGTACAATGGATGGATTATGTTGAAAATCCTCTTCCATGATAATCACACCACTAGCCAGGGAATGTGTATTGTGGTCGGCAGAGTGACGAGCCTGAGGTATGTAAACAGTTTAAGTTACTGGTTACATTGTGCTCTAACTTTTATTGTATATTCCTTAAGGATATAGTGTGTTCCATCGCTGTACTTAGTCTAAAGACTTAGTGTAGTAAAATTTAAGAAGTAAAGTACGAAGAGAAGTTATTTTACTGACATGTCTATTGTAATTTTAGTTATAACATATTCTTCCCAGGATAATTTATTCCACTAAAATTCCTTGAAAGTAAAACACTAAAAAACACACAATAGATACTTTTCTGCCAAGTTAATAGACATGGTAATTTTTGTAATCTTTTGATGATGCCTATTAAACAGTTTATGGGCACATAAAACTGTTTAACAGTTAAACTCTTACACAGTTTATGGGCATATCTGGGTAATAATCAACTCAGAAATCTTTCAGGACTACACATGAGAGTAAATCAAAACGTAGAGGTAATTTGTGGGAAACTGATACCACAAGTAACAGCAACTGACCAACATTAATGCGTCAACAAGGTGGCACCTGCATGGTGCAATGATACATGTTAATCTGACTCCAATGGTGAGTGTGTAAACATTGATAATTCTGACTGTACCACTACTAAACAGTGTGTTGTAACTAAGTTTTCTTTTGGGCAGAAGAGGTCAGAAGTCAGCTGAAATTCGCGAAAAATTGTTATCACAGTATGGTAACAAGTGTATTGGCCAGAGAAAAGTGCTTTGGTTAAACAAATAGGTACGTCTAAATCTAGCAAGAACAATAGGCCGACTGAAGCTCAATTGGGCACATGACAATGCTGCAAATTCAAGACCACATCGATCATGTGACCGCTTTCATTCTTTGACGAGTGACAGATTACTGTGCCTGCTGCAGCTGATATGTTAGACCTAAGTTATTAAGGTTCTGGCCATGCAATGGGGTATGACAACTTAGGATGCGAAAAAATGTGTGACAGGTGGGTCCCAAAACAGTTTACTGATCAACACAATCAACAGCATACAATGATTTCCACACAACTTTTGCAGCATTACTGGAGATCCAATTTTACTGGATAGAATTGTCATGGAACAAAACCACAGTAAAGCACTTTGACTCCGAAAGCAAGAAATAAAGTATGGAGCAGAGACACATCTCTAGCAAAAAGGTTCAAGAAGTGTCCTCAGGGTTCCCACTCCATCTTTCCCACAAAAAAAACAACAAGCACTTTTTAAGGACTTCCCCCCCTTCCAAGTTTTTTAAAAAGGCCTTAACCAATTTGCAAAAGGAACAATGACATATGCACAAATATACTTTTATACATATGAATTAACTATGCAAATTGAAGTATGCTGATGAAAGCTTTGCAATATTTTCCCACATAATTTAAGTTCGTGAATGTAATAAATTCTAATTTATGCAATTTAAAAGAGTTCTGCTGGTCAAATAAGTTTCACTATCTGAGAAAATAATTACATACGCAATTAAATTTTATGTAAAATGGTAAAAACTGTAGTTAAAATTATGAGTTCAAGACTACAATTTTTGCACATAATCATCTCATGGTTTAAACTGCAAAACCAAAATCAAAATTATATGTTCAGTATTTTAATTTTGCACTTAATTTTCTCATGATATACCTAAAAATTATTATTATTTGCGTACACAAAAAGGGGAATACAAAAGTGAAATATCAGTATCAAGAGATGGTGATTATTGAGTGGAATCTGGACATGTTAAATTTACTCCACAGTCCTTCACTTTTACAGCAAATTGCTTATCTGATACTGCC